>CM076578.1:1646129289-1646429948 GCA_034641835.2 Pinus albicaulis | reverse complement strand
TTGAAACCGAGTCGATCGAGTCATTACCGATTCGGAGTCATTACCGAGTCATTACCTCGGCCTGGTAGCTGACCGATTCCGTTTTTTATAACTTTGGATGTTACTGAGGCATAATGCAACTAGAAGTTTGACCCCCTCACACGGTTCCTCTAAGAATTTGGGTTGTATAAGAGCAAGCATAGCTGGTTTGAGATCCAAATCAGTTTCTGCCCTTCTTCTTGGCTTATTTTGGATAGAAGTTCATTAAGCTCATCTAGTTTGGACATAACTCTCCATGTCATCTTCATGTGTTTCAAATCTGTCCCAAGTGCAAAAATTCTGTGACCAATCCCCAATTCTCCTTGCAAATCTTTTGGCTGTCCCTTTTGAAGGATGGCATAAATTCCTTTTGAAAAGGGTCTGCTATTCAAATTTGTTTTCTGGTCTTCTGATGCATGGTGGTTCAAGGAACCAATTTTATTCTTCTCAAGCTGTTTATGAATCCCTCCATGGTTCAACAAATGACGTGGTCACTGTTTCCCTGAGTTTTTATAGTGATGTAGGTGTAGTTTGTTTTTTTTTTCTTTTTTTTTGTCAAATCGTCCAAATACATATTGTTGTAGGTGAAATATTTTATTGGTGCTACTCGCCAACACACAGTGACATGTACAGGAAGTATTCAGCCCTAACCAACAACTGATATCTATATTTTTAAGCTCAGGAATTTTTTACAGCAATGGACAAAACTTCATAACCAAGACATAGTGACCTTTCTTAATGATATTCAGAAATGTATACTTAGGAAATATAGAATGGAACCTGGAGTTAAAAGTCTACTAAAAGCACTTTATATGTGTCCAATCAGTGTCACAAGATACCACAATTTTCAATAGCTTTGACTTTGAGTTCGCTGCCAGAGATTGAGCGTATGGTCCAGTGTTCTGTTCACCAATACGAGAATGGTTCCAGCTACTTCAAGTCGTCCCCCTGTGAGTGCAACACTCTTTGGAGCATGTACTTAGATTGAGCCTTTGCTACGTCCAGCTAGGGAGACACGATGCACACAAATTGATATCCAAAGGCTAGCAGGTGTACACTCACTTCTGAGAGTCAATGAGTCATGCTTTACGTCCACACGTGACAATACATACGTTCAACACATCCATGAATTCATAGTCTGGATATCGTCAAACTAGCAGTCGGCTAATGAAGATAATCAACCCTTAATAGCAGCAATTCGGCCCGGAATTCATCAGTGATCCATCCAGCTCTATGAAAGGAAGCGATCATGGTTTTGAAATAGTGCAAATGTCTGCTCTTTCATACCCAAATATTATTCTTACCATTGTAAGTTGCTAGCAATTTGTTCCGTCCTCAATATCAGCAACGCACTCATCCGGCAATACGTGGTCTCATCCCACAGTGAATATTGGCAGTGAAAATGAATGCAACCCCCTTCTAAATGAATGCATGGTCCCTTCACGACCCATATCGAGAGAGAATCGATCCACTTCAACTCTCAGAAATTTCTAATGCTCGGCCCATAACCCATCTTGTTCCTCAGTCTACAAGTAGTGTGCTTGACGGTTGCCCATCCACGCGATTCACAGAATCGCTGTCAACCATCTAGACGACTCACAAAACCATTGTCGACTGTTCTAGCGTCAAAACTTGCGGCTATTTGATGTCGCTCCTACTACGACGAAGATATCCTGACGAACACTTATAGTGCCCAACTTTGTCGATCACACTTCCTCAATGCTCTCCGCCGCAACTTCGCCCTACGCTTTGCACTTAGAAAGGCAACGATCCACAATTACGGGTGATCACCTTCGGCCATAAATCCGAAAGGTGAAATGCCCATCGTCCATTGTCTGTGAGACTAGGGAAATCATAATTCTGCGTTTCAACCAATGATTGGTTTGCTCGACTTATGCTGACCATCAGGCTCAACTGCGACCATATTCACGTTGTATAAATTGGCTACGCGAGAATAGATCGGACTTGCTAGTCAATGGTTTAGCTAGGATATTCAACCTCTTTGGTTTAATAGATTTCTGCCCAACAAATTATGGAAACTTGGTCCGTAGCCCCTGTTCCCTTCAACTGCCCAATAATCATTCGATAAGATAGCTTTCCACTTTAATCAGTGGGTGCTGCAACATTCAACCCTCAATACAATGATATTACTTTATCTCTTTAGTTTGGTTTCAACAAATAGGCTTTGACCTCCACTCTACTTCAAGAAGATTTGATTTTACCCGGAAAAGAATGAACTCGACCAAGAAAATGGATCTGCGATAAAATTTGGCTCCAGCAATAGAATTTGGCATTTTCATAATAAACCCTCAATTAAAATTGTAAACCCGTAGGTTGACCCAAGTTCGATGCTCTGATACCACTGAATATCCCCAAATGGGATATTTTCCTAAATTTGCATAAATCAATCTAAACCCCAAAATATGCCATAAAATCAACATGCATTTAACAGAAGATTGTTGTGTAAGATTAAACACATAAAATACTGCAATCCAATACCACATATAACAGGAAGAATCTCAACTTTTATTATAAATAATAACGGGGTTTACATATAGATCTGACCCAGAAAGAGCTGAGATGGAAAACTGGCCAACAATACAATTTGCTGCACTGCTACACGGCGATGGCCTCCAAAACTGAACTGTTGCACTCTCCCTCCGGCAATAGCTACCACTGAATCCACTGAAGCACCTGTTGAAGATCTGAATGATCCTCACTCCAATATCCCTGAAGCTCTGCGAAACTTCTGTATGAGGGCTCCTCAAGGAGAGTTGGGTTTCTGTCCAACACTCACAAATCACCCGAGGGTTTCCGTCCTGGGGCTACGGTTGAAGTAGAGAATCACGTCTCAAACCTCTCATACAAGAAAATGATATGATCCAAAAGATATCTCTCAATGGCCTCCTCCCTTTCTTTTATAGATCTCTTGGAGCCTTCTAGAGTCTTATTTTATTATTATTTTATTCATGGAGCACTTTTCCCTCTTATTAAAATATTCCTTTTTAATGCAGAAAAGAGCAAATCGGCTACCGCGTCTCCTCCGGTCACTAAAACTCATGTCCAACCATCCCATCATGGAGGTATCCTCGTCTCGGTTCCAATGAGCTATTACAGTAAGGTGTTCTGTCATGTATTCCTCCCGGAATGCCACCTTGAGCGCAATTAGCTGAGCTAAGCCCATTAATCACTCAAATTTCCGAAAGTTGTCGGAATGCACCGGAATGAAAGCCAAACTGCTCGGATGATGGAATATATCAAGTGAATGCCACCCGACCGCATAAAAACTCCTCAAAACTCCAAAAAGCCCCTGGGCGTGCTTATGATACCAACCTGTACCTGTGACTAGTCTGCGCCTAACTCTGGAAGTCCATCCTGGCCCTGTCATAGGTGACACCAAAAAAGGGAATATTACAAAGAAGAAGCTTCCTTGTCCTTTTTCTTCTGAGGACAATTGCTGGTGAAATGTCCTAATTCACCACACTGGAAGCATTTTATCTTAGATAGATCCTTCTTCTTCTTTCCTTGCTGCCTCTTTGATGCCAAGGCTGCATCTTCTTCATCTTCCTTCTTCACTTTGCTCGATCCAGAGCTGTACTGCTTCTTGGTGATCCTACGGAGTTCTTCTTGATGCATGATTGCCCACAAGCTGTCCCAATCTGGGAGGTCCGCTCTGCCCAAGATACTTTGGACAAAGGTTTCCCACTCATCTGTGACTGCATTGAGAGCAGTCCTGACCATCACATCATCTTCCACCTTAGCACCTGTGGCAGTCAATTGATCCTTGATCGATTGTAATATGAAGAGGAAATGTTCCATGTCTTCCCCCTTGGTCATCATGAATGACCGCATTTGAGTCTCCAACAACATCTTCCTTTGGACATATTTTCCCTCATATAGGGATGTTAAGGCCTTCCACATTTCATTAGCTTTTTTCTTCTCAGCTATATGTGGGACAATATGGTCCTTAATTCCATCCATTATCAGCCGTTTGGCATGTCCAGTAGCTTCATTATGCTTCCTTAGGATATTTGCATCAGTTGGTGTAGCTAGAACTTGTTCTGCATGGTCTCTTAGATGATATGCCTCTAGGACTATCAGGATCCTAGACTTCCAAACTGAAAAGTTGGATAGGCCATCCAATCTGTCTTGGTCATGCAGTCCATGAGGAGCCATCTGCTCAGAAATTTGTCGGAGCTCCCTTTCTCTTTGCTAGAGATCTGGATCTAAGGCCCTTGGCGAAACAGGCACCTTCTGCTCCCTCTGACAATTGATTGCCCTTCTTGGAAATCTGCCAAATCAACAATGATTCAACTCTCTTTGATCCTCTGATCAATCTGCAAGTTTCTTTGGCTAGAAAATCTCTGAGAAGCTAATCTCTTCTCGCTCTTTGTCACTAGTGCTTAGGCTAAAATTATGAAAACTTCAGAAATTTAACCCCACCAGCACCTTCTGAAGTTCTGCAGCTCTGCTTCAGGCACTTTTGGATATGACAGCTTCAGATCTGCGTCACACTGGCTAGCTTCAGACAATCCCAGCGTTGCGTCTGCGTAGTAAGTGCGTGGGCCTGCTGGGAGACAACGTAAGACTGCGTCACCCTGCCCTCTGCGTAACTCTGCTTCTCTGAAAACTGCGCTGTCCCTTCAGATATGCCCTTCTACTGCTGTCGCTACACTTCTTGCCGCTTTTTGCAGCAAGATCCTTTAGTCTTTTGCTGGTGACCCTCCTAGATTTGCAATTTCTCTGATACCATGTGAATTTTTTTGAATGTTACTATTATGCATCAATCTACTGTTAGATATGGTTATGCTCGTCCTACTTAATTAAGTTATTAATTGAAGAATTCAGATTAATATTAATGCAAAACACGTAACAGACTTTCACTAATTCAGATTTAGAAAAAGTACATGCACACATAGACAAGGTGACACAGTGGACAAATAGTCCCCGAAAAAACCCAATGTGGGAAAACCAGTCTGCTAGCTGTTGGAGGGTTTTATTATTAAGAGTTTTCTGAATACAACAAATCTGGGTTCCAGATCTGGAAAACCTGACAGAGAAAATATAAATCTGCAGCTCACCGGCTGTTCTGAAGCCAAACTATTGACTGATCCACACCCTCAAATGGGATTTATAGGACTCAGCCAAAATTAGGCCCTAGAAACCCCAACGCTACCCCTGAAGCCCCTGCGTTAGCCTCTACAGCCCCTGCGTCCCTCAGTGCTGGCCTGGAAAGGGCTGCGTTACCCCAAACTGGGTGACGCAGTCCCTATGTTGCCCCTAAGCATCTCTGCATAACCTTTGAGGGTTTCCAGCTGCCTTACGCTGCCTTGGGAGTGAATGCGCAGCAGTTGCGTAGTTGAAGCTGCCCCTATGCTACGCAGTTGTTGCCCTCTTGCTGCTGATGCCCCTTCTTCTCTGTGCTGCCTTCCTAAAGCTGCTCTCTGTCTCTTGCTGATTCTAGACATTGGGATCAGATCATCCCCTTTGTCTAAACTCCCCTCTCTGTAGCTGAAACACTTCTGAGAATTCTTAGCAAACCCTGCCCTAGAATCTCAGCTTAGAAAACCATGCCCTAGAGCAATGATTGATAGTAGCAGCTACAGTTCCAAAAAACGAAATTGGAAGAGGGCCAAACTACAAAGGGTCAGATTTTGAAGGTTGGAATTAGTGGAAACCCTTTTTGGGTTTTTCTAGGTTTTGGGCAAGGATCACCTTCCCAAATTCCTAGAATTTTCTGAGTAGTTTTCAGTTGGTAAATCAGAGGCCAAAGTCATGCAACACTGTAGGCTTGGAGCAACAACGAAGTTTTTGGAGGAACTTGCTATTGGGGTCAATCGTGATTTGGAAAAACCGTTTCTGGGTTTTTCTGGGTTTTGTGAAAGGTGTTTGTGGTAAAAAATTTCAGAATTTTGCGGGCGATATTCAGGTCTGAAATCATCATTCTTATAGCAGGGCGAATTGCTAGTTTAACTGAGATTTCACACTATTTGAACATTTTTGGTCAATCATAATTAGCTCAAAACATTTCTGGGTTTTGTCGGCCACGAGTCAAGGAGTTGGCTCCTAATTTTGTAGAATTTTGGGGGAGTTTTTGTGCCCCAAACATACAAAATTATTTTGCAGCAAGTGGGGAAGGAGTAAAATTAAATTTTGGGTCCCGAGTGACCGGTCGTATTTGTCAAAATAATTCTGGGTTTTGTGGTGGAGAGCCCAAGATTAATTTGGCAGAATTTTTTGAGCACTTTTGGAGGCTCAAACAAGGGTTCCTTAAAGCGAGTAGTTGCAGAATTTCCAGAGTCGGCGCAGAACTTGAGGAGAGATCATTTCCTTGCATCAGAAATTCCGACTGTTTGTATGTGCGGTGTTGCTAGTGCTTGGAGGTGGTTAGGAAGCAGAAAGAGAGGTTGTTGTTGAACAGATCTTGTATTACAAGGTGAAGGTCTCATTTTGTTTAACCTTTTATATATTGTGAACCGTGGAGGGGTTCCTAAATAGTTTGAGAAAAATAAAATTAGAAGTTGGTTCCTTGAACCACCATGCATCAGAAGACTAGAAAACAAAACCAAACGGCAGACCCTTTTCAAGTGGAATTTATGCCATCCTTCAAAAAGAGCAGCCAAAAGATTTGCAGGGAGAATTGGGGATTGGTCACAAAATTCTTGCACTTGGAACATATTTGAAACATATGAAAATGACATGGAGAGTTCTGTCCAGACTCGATGAGCTTAATGAACTTCTGTCCAGAATAAGCTAAGAAGAAGGGAAGAAACTGATTTGGGCTCTAAAACCTGCTATGCTTGCTCTTATACAAACCAAATTCTTGGAGGAACCGTGTGAGGGGGTCAGACTTCTAGTTGCATCATGCCTCAGTAACATCATGAAGTTAACCGCACCTATAGCTCCATACAGTGATGATGTTATGAGGAGGATTATGAGATCGTTAGTAGAGACTTTTTAGGATTTGGAACACAACACAGGCTCTACCTTCGGGAAGAAGCTCGAGATTTTAGGGAGTATGGCCACATTCGAGACGTATGTCATCATGTTTGACCTTGAGTGTGATGATATGATTCTGTAGATGTTCCAATGCTTCTTCAGCATTAGGAGACATCATCTTGACACCGTCATAGCACACATGCAGTCCATTCTGTCGTCACGTATGAGAGACCGTGAGACTGTTGAGATTTTGTGTATTTGGGGTAGCATCAGTTGTGTTCTAGCTCCTAAATTTTGTGGAGGGACTAGAGTACACTTGATCTACAAGACCCAGAAATTGATTTGGGAAATTTCATTTGGTTTAGGAGATATTAAATTAATTAATTATTTTAATGTATTTCCTAAGTTAAAACTTAGGGAACTTAAATAATTAAATTTAATTTAATTAAACATGTGATGAAATTGTCTTGAGTCACATGGATCAAGCTTTCTTTTAATCTTAGTCATTAATTCAAGATTTGATCATGGTCGTTGGTTTCCCAATGAGAAAAGTATAAAGGAAAGGCTTGGGGTCATTTGTAAAGATACACAGAGGTAGAGCACTGAAGTTAAGCTGAGATTCTAGGGCAGGTTTGCTAATAATTCTCAGAAGTGTTTCAGCTGCAGAGAGGGGAATTTAGGCCAAGGGGATGATGTGATACCAAGGTCTAGAATCAGCAAGAGGCAGAGATCAACTTAGAGAGGCAACGTAGAGAAGCATGACGACATCAGCAGGAAAGGCAGCAACTGTGCTATGTAGGTGTTGCGCAGTCCCTCAAAGACAACGTGATTTGCTGCAGGAAAACCTCAGGGGTTACGCAGAGACCCTAAGGGGCAGCATAGGGACTGCGTCACCCAGTCTGGGGTAACGCAACCCTTTCCGGAGCAACGTTGAGGTTTAGAGGGGCTTCAGAGGCTGACGTAGAGGCTTCAGGGGCAATGCTGGGGTTTTTAGGCCCTAATTTTGGCTGAGTTCTGTAAATCCCATTTGAGGGGGTGGATCAGTCATTTATTTTGGCCCTAGATCAGTCAGTGAGCTGTAGATCTAATATTTCTCTATCAGGTTTTCCAAATCTGGAACCCAGGCTTGTTGTATTGAGAAAATTCTTAATAATAAAACCCTTCAGCTGCCAGAAGACCGACTTTCCTCATTGGGTTTTTCTGGGGACTATTTGTCCATAAATAACTGTGTCACTTTGTCTATGTGTGCATGAAATTGTTCTAGATATGAATTGGTGGAGATTTGTTATGTGTTTTGCTTCGATTTTAACTTGAATTTTATTTAGTTAATAACTTATCTAAGTAGGAGGAGCATAACCAGATTAACAGTAATAATTTCTACATAAAGTGTAACGATTCAGAAATTTCCACATGGTATCAGAGCAATTGCAGATCTAGGAGGGTCACCAGCAAGAGACTGAAGGTTCTAGCTGGGGAAAGTAGCTGGAAAAGCAACAGAAACGCAGATCTGAAGGGACAACGCAGTTTTCAGAGGCAGATTCACACAGAGGGAAGGGTGATGCAGTCTAACGCTGTCTCCTAGCAAGCCCACACAATTATTGCGTAGAGGCAGCTCAGAAACAATGCTGGATTAGTCTGAAGCCTGCCAGTGTGATGCAGATCTGAATCTGTCAGATCTAGAAAATCCTGAAGAAAAGCTGCAGAAATTCAAAAGGTGCTGGTGGGGTTAAACTTTTGAAGTTTTCAGATTTTTAGCCTAAGCACAAGTGACAAAGAGCGGGAGGAGATCAGCTTCTCAGAGAGTTTCTAGCCAAAGAAACTTGCAGTTTGATCAAAGGATCAAAGAGAGCTGAATCATAGTTGATTTGGCAGATTTCTAAGGAGGGAAATCAGTTGTCAGAGGGAGCAGAAGGTGCCTGTTTCGCTAAGGACCTTAGATCCATTTCTCTAGCAAAGACTCCTCATGGACTGCGTGAACTGGATGGCCTCTCAAACTTCTCAGTTTGGAAGGCAAGGATCCTGATAGTCCTTGAGGCATACAATCTTAGAGACCATGCAGAGCAAACTCTGGCCACACCGACCGATCTAGATCTCTTTCGGAAGCATAAGGAAGCTGCTGGGCATGCCAAGCGGCTGATTATGGATGGAATTAAGGACCATATTGTACCACACTTAGATGAGAAGAAGACAACTAACGAGATGTGGAAGGCCTTAATCTCCCTATATGAGGGTAAATATGTCCAAAGAAAGATACTGTTGGAGACATAGATGAGGTCATTCATGATGACCAAGGGAGAAGACATGGAGCATTTCCTCTTCAGACTGCAGTCAATCAGAGATCATTTGAATGCAACGGGTGCTAAGGTGGAAGACGATGTGATGGTCAGGACTGCCCTCAATGCAGTCACAGATGAGTGGGAAACCTTTGTCCAAAGTATCTTGGGCAGAGCAGACCTCCCAGATTGGGACAACTTGTGGTCAATTTTGCGTCAAGAAGAACTCCGCAGATTCACCAAGAAGCAATATAGCTCTGGATCAAGCAAAGTGAAGAAGGAAGATGAGGGAAGATGCAGCCTTGGCATCAAAGAGGCAGTAGGGTAAGAAGAAGAAGGATCTCTCCAAGGTCAAGTGCTTCTAGTGTGGTGAAATGGGACATTTTGCCAGCAATTGTCCTTAGAAGAAAAAGGACAAGGAAGCCTCTTCTTTCATTCTTCCAACGCTGTTGTGGCAGATGATGGGTCAGAAGATGATGCAGCCATGAGTGCTCATGAACCACGGAGGTGGGGTGACGTGGATATGTAGAGGAGCAACATAGAAATAAGGCGGGATCCTTGAGCAGCTCATCTCTTGGATCACATGTGAGCTACGACAGCCTTAAGATAGTAGCAGGACAAGTGGAGCAATGGGTGCATAGATCAGAGATGAAGTAGAGGCAGAGGCAGATCTGAAGACTGAGAGGAGCAACAGAGAAACAATACCGTAGAAGTAGCAGCAGTGCAGAGGCTGATGTGACTTTAGCAGTGGAGAGCAGAGCTGCTTACGCAGTGCAAAGCTGCAACAACATAGAAGGCTTCAGAGGGACAACACAGTGTAGCAGCAGCGTGAGAGATTTTAGCACAAGGAGCTGATGTGACTTCAGTAGCGCAGAGGGAGTCTGCTTACGCAGTGCAGAGCTGTAGTTGTGCATCGTCCTTCAGATGCCAACACAGATTTGTAGCCTATGGAGTTTCAGTGATAAGGATGCAGGCCATCTGACTTGTTTGTCAAAGATTGGGCAGGAGATTTAGTTGTTTCTCTCAACAACTGAAGTTGCAGTGCAACAGATCAGCAGTGGCAGTGCTATGAACAACACAGATGCAACATATTTGAGAGGGAGCTGCAATACAGAGGTTGCTGTGGCAGTGGCAGAGTCATGGGCAACAGTACAAAATGGCAGCAGCAGTGCAGAGTTGAGTGGCAGCAGGCCAAGCATTAGCAGCACAGAACCAGTACCCAAAGTCTTGTAATGCATAGTGTAATGTGTTGCTAGAGCACACCCTTGATGCTAAGAGGGAGTGTTGAGATTTTGTGTATTTGGGGTAGTATCAGTTGTGCTCTAGCTCCCAAATTTTGTGGAGGGACTAGAGTACGCTTGATCTACAAGACCCATAAATTGATTTGGGAAATTTCATCTGGTTTAGGAGATATTAAATTAATTAAATATTTTAATGTATTTCCTAAGTTAAAACTTAGGGAACTTAAATAATTAAAGTGAATTTAATTAAACATGTGATGAAATTGTCTTAAGTCACATGGATCAAGCTTTCTTTTAATCTTATAGCCATTGATTCAAGATTTGATCATGGTCGTTGGTTTCCCAACGAGAAAAGTATAAAGGAAAGGCTTGAGGTCATTTGTAAAGATACACAGAGGCAGAGCACTGAAGCTAAGCTGAGATTCTAGGGCGGGTTTGCTAAGAATTCTCAGAAGTGTTTCAGCTGCAGAGAGGGGAATTTAGGCCAAGGGGATGATCTGATCCCGGGGTCTAGAATCAGCAAGAGGCAGAGGTCAGCTCAGAGAGGCAATGCAGAGAAGCAGGAGAGCATCAGCAGAAAGGGCAGCAACTGTGCTATGCAGGTGTTGCGCAGTCCCTCAAAGACAACGTGATTTGCTGCAGGAAACCCTCAGGGGTTATGCAAAGACCCTATGGGGTAGTGTAGGGACTGCGTCACCCAGTTTGGGGTAATGCAGCCCTTTCCGGAGCAGCGCTGAGGGTTAGAGGAGCTTCAGAGGTTGACGCAGAGGCTTCAGATGCAGCGTTGGGGTTTCTAGGCCCTAATTTTGGACGAGTTTTGTACATCCCGTTTGAGGGTGTGGATCAGTCATTATTTTGGCCCTAGATTAGCCAATGAGTTGTAGATCTAATATTTCTCTGTCGGGTTTTCTAGGTCTGGAACCTAGGCTTGTTGTATTGAGAAAATTCTTAATAATAAAACCCTCTTGCAGCCAAAATACCGACTTTCCCGCATTGGGTTTTTTGGGGACTATTTGTCCATAAATAACTGTATCACTTTGTCTATGTGTGCATGAACTTGTTCTAGATCTGAATTGGTGGAGATCTGTTATGTGTTTTGCTTCGATTTTAACTTGAATTTTATTCAGTTAATAACTTATCTAAGTAGGAGGAGCATAACCAGATTAACAGTAATAATTTATGCATAAAGTGTAAAGATTTAGAAATTTCCACAGAGACCATTTGTCGAGAGTTGCAAACCAGGTTGTTGAGCATTTGGAGGAGAGAGCAGTTGGTCTCACCAGCTGCTTATGAGCTAGCCCAAGGGCTGGTTGAACATAATATTAGGCTATTCAGGAAACAATTGACCAGGGAGGAGCTGCTCCAGTTTGGAGGATAATGCAGCAGAAATGAGCTGAGGAGGAAGGGACTTTGCTTCATCTGCAAAGAACCCTGGGGGCCCGATCACTCATGCTTGAGTGATGTAGATGATGTGGCAGAGGCAGAACAGAAGGGCATTCCTTCTGTATGCCAGGATGAGGACTCTTCTTCAGGTGAGTCCATGGGATTAGATGAGGATGCTTCTGGGGAGCAAGAGCAGTCATGCAGAGATGATGACAGTAGGCCAGAGCTGTATTCCAGTGTGCAGGGTGAGTAATCACGGGACTCTACGAGAGATACTCAGGGTGATGAGTCACTTGTGATGATTCAGTTGGAGAAACATATGATGGAGCAGGAGTCAGCAAAGGAGGTACTATGCAAATCATGCATGGTAATCCTTTGGGGGAGAGTCAGATGGAGGCTCACAATGAGTCTATGATGGATATGCGGCTAACCTTGGGGTCAACCATTAAGGAGGAGCAATCAGATGCACATGCACCGAGTACGGTGACAATAGTTGCAGATACATATCCTCTGGAGATGTTGGAGGTTGATGGGATACTTCTGCATGGGGCTAGTGGATAGCAGGAGCATTGCATTCCCGATCAGGAGAGGGGGGAGCTGTTGGAGATGGTGGAGCATCCATCTTTGGGCCGACACACTGATGAGGTGCAGATAGATGCACTTGCAGTCAGCAGAGCTGCAGTACTTTCAGGGAGTAGCACTCTCTAGGAGTACATTGATGGGGCTTGCAACATATCTTGGCCACTTTGGCCGATTATAGAGGGAGGGGCTTTCTTCTGCAAGCAGATCTCGTCGGTAGATGTGACAGAGCAGCGTGAGTTGATTACGGATTGGCGACAACAGCCCAGGCATGTTCCGTATACAGTTGTCACTTCATTGGATTCTTCATCCAGGATAGATTGGCGGAATATCATGAGTTGGTACCCTCTTGATGGTACGATCTTATTTGTAGGGAGCACAGCGGAGCAGGGGCCTTTAGACATGGCAGATGATACAGATTCTAGTTGGCAGTGGGGCACAGATCAACGTTTCTTCAGAATTCCATCCCGGTTTTAGGAGAGGAGGATCAACATTGGATTGAGTCAGGGGTTGGATTGGAGAGAGGAGTTGAGTTGGTACACAGTTTGTGGGGCAGCTTACACAGACATAGCTACAACACAACAGGAGTCATGGTCTTCACCTCATAGAGCATCAACTATAGCCAGAGGCAGTGCGCAGTCTGAGCTGTGGGACTTGGGCGATGATTGGCCATGGTGCCATTGGGATCTGAGAGGATTGTTTGTTGACAGGTACAATGAGAGATCAGTTTGGGATTCTGACATTGAGGGGTCTATTCCAAGTGGCTTGACACAGATGCATAGCAGCACCCAGGGGTTTGTATGGGATTCAGGCATTGGGTCTCAATTGCATCGAGCCAATAGGGTGGCCCACATATTTGGATTGCTTGAGGGCAAGCAATCTTGGAGCAGAAGGTTTGTAATATTCCGTTTTTTGGTGTCACCTGTGACAGGGCTAGGATGGACTTCCAAAGTTACGAGCAGACCAGTCACAAGTACATGTTGGTGTCGTCAGCGGGCCCAGGGGCTTTTTGGAGGAGGTTTGAGGAGTTTCTATGCAGTCTGGTGGCATTTGTTTGATATATTCCATCATCCGAGCAGTTTGGCTTTCAAACTGGTGCATTCCGACAACTTTCGGAAAATTGAGTTATTTTTGGGCTTAACTCAGTTAATTTAAATTACGATCAAGGTGGCATTCCGGGAGGAATACATGATAAAACAGTTTAGTGTAATAGCTCATTGGAACCGGGACGAGGTGATGCAGGAGCATCCTATTTGATTTTCATTATTTAATTGAGTAATTAGGGGGTGATGTCTTTTTAATTATTTTATAAATTATTATGCTCATTTTAATAAATTAAGAGAGGAAAATATGAGTGTGAGGATTATTGTAAATATTCTTTTAATAAATGGAGGATATGAGTGGAGTTGAGTTAGGTAGATAATTTAGGGATCAAGAATTCCTTCAATGGAACTCAGTTGAGTCAAATAAGGGATAAATCTATTTTAGATTTTGGTTGAGATTTGTGTGGAGCAAATCATGGATTGGAATTAATCCATAATTATGTATAAATATGAGGATTGTGTGAGGATGGAAAAACAATGAGGAATACAGTGAGAGATAGAGAAAATTGGTGTGAGAGTTCATATGAAGGGCGAGAGCCGAGAGGCCCACAAATGAAATATCCGGGTAAAATGGTTTGAATTTGTAATTTCTTACTATGTTTTATGCAAGTATTTTTGTTACTAGTTCGGCTCTCTCCTCATATTTAATTTGAGTTAAATCTAAATGATATTTATGAAGCTTATAATTCTGGATTTTGAAATAGAGGGAAATATACACTCTATAGTGCGTAATACTCTGATTGTACTTGTGAAAATGGAACACACAATTTATTATTATGTGCAAGGATATGTTTTATAGCAGAATCCCTACATCACGATGATACCTACATGATGGGATGGTTGGACAAGAGTTTCAGTGACTGGAGGAGACGTGGTAGCCAATTTACTCTTTTCTGCATTAAAAGGAAATATTTTAATAAGAGGGAAAAGTGCTCCATGAATAAAATAATAATAAAATAAGGCTCTAGAAGTCTCCAAGAGATCTATAAAAGAAAGGGAGGAGGCCATTGAGAGATATATTTGGATTAGATCATTTTTTTATGTAAGAGGTTTGAGACGTGGTTCTCTACTTCATTGGTAGCCCCAGGACGGAAACCCTCGGGTGATTGGTGAGTGCTGGAAGGAAACCCAACTCTCTTTGAGGAGACTTCATTCAGAAGTTTCCCAGTGTTCCAGAGATATTGGAGTGAGGACAATTCAGATCTTCAACGGGTGCTTCAGTGGTAGCTGTTGCTGGAGGGAGAGTGCAGCAGTTTAGTTTTGGAGGACAACATAATGCAACAGTTCATATTGATGGCTAGTTCTCCATCTCAGCTCTTTTTGGGTTAGATGCATTTGTAATCCCAGTTATTATTTATAATAAAAATGTTGAGATTCTTCCTATTTGATGTGTTGATAGATTGCAGTGCTTATGTGTTTTATTTTACATGGCAATCTTCTGTTTATTGATTTAGTAATTTTATGGTAAAATGCTGGATTAGCAATCTTTAAGCAAAATTTGTGATATATCCCATTTGGGGATATTACAGAAATCAAATCTATTCTAAGTGCGAATTTAATTTAGATTCATCTAATCTAGCATGAGAATATGGTATGATATTTAAATGCTAATGCTAAAGTCAATATGCAATGCATCCTACTCTACTATGCATGGTCATAGTATGCAAATACTAAGTATAGTCATACAAACAATGCAACCAACATATCACTAAGTCGATATAGAAATACTCACCCCTTTAATTACCCATGCGGTAAATTGGAAAGCAAGGATCAGAATCAAGATATGTAAGATTATGAGGGTGGGAGGTGGAAAAAAAATGGCCAGGTGTTAGGAATTATGGATAAGGAGGGAAAAGGGGACTGCAACTTGCACCATTGGATTCTTTCTCCTAACCAAAAGATGGAGATGTTGATAATGAAGCTCATAAACTTCCAATGAAGAGCAAATTCAGGCATATCACTCTCATAGTATGAGAAGATAAACGACTTAGACATGTCTACAATCACATCATCCCGATTATCAAGGAAGGAAGAAGGTGGAGTATAATCATCATATATTGGGAAGAACCATAACCCCCTTTTAGGGTAATGGGAAGGATTCTCAATTTGATGGCCCCCAAGAGATTAATTAGTAGGGGCATCAAACTCCTCTTGGCTACTAATGACATCATCATCATTGGATCGAGCATCATCATCTTGAAACATATTAAATAGGCCTTTACAGTGAGCCATTTATTGCGATGCAAATTTTCATAGATTTGAAATATGGAGTCGTTGGGATGAGCTTGAAATGCCTTGAGAGATGCTTGTTTCACCCTAGAAGCATTGACTTTGAATGTTCAATAAAGAACTAGGGCTTTGTTGGAAATGTTGTCATTGATGGCAAAGGAGATGACAAAGGAGGAGCACTTGAAATAGCAACAAGGCAGCAGTGAGGTAGCAGAGACTGCAAAAAGAGAAGTAAGGAGCAGTACCAGTCAAGGAGCAGAGGACAAGCAGTGAATTGAAGCAGAGTTGTCCAAGAGACAGAATAGATTGTCCTCTTGTTTTCATGAACAAGAGGGTTTTGTAAGTAATTTCAATTAGCATAAATGAGGAATCTGTTTAGTGGCTTTGAGGAGATGAGAGAATTGATATAAGTTTGCTTCCATATTATTCGAAAGGATCGATCCTCCAAGAGAAAGCCGATCTGTAATATGAGATCCTGTGTTACTGACAGATAGGATCATGCCTGTATATTTCTTGTGGAATCAGGAGTTAGACCTTCAAAGTTTGTGAACATTGAAAACCCTGTGCAAAAGGGTAGATTTGTAATTCTGTGCACGATCGAGCAAACTGATGTGGGTTCGTAAATAAGGGCTTACATATGTATCAAGATTTGATGCGCTCTGAAATGAATTGATTGCAAACAGTTTCATTCGATTTAACTCTAAGTGTAGAGCATTTTGAGTTGTACGAGAATGTGCGATAGTTAAAATACTCCAGGACGACTTCTATGTACTCACTGTTGAAAGAGGTTTGATACCCTTTAAGTTCTGAGTTAAATTATTGTGTAGGGTGCCGAAATGTTAGCCCTTGTATGGAGTGGTTTTCTCAGAATCCCAGTGACACTAATATAATCCTGTGCGAGTGTTACGGAGCAGAATGCGATGAATATTTACAGCATAATGGAATATGAATGCAGTGAGGACGTAAAGGACCAGAACCTCGAAGCAGAATAGTAATATATAACGAAAGGAGCGAAGTATTAGAAGCGGAACTCGGAAGACGGAACTCTGACTAATGAACAGTAAAGGGGGTTTCCGGTTTTCATCGCACCACCTTTGTGGGACGAGTGGTAATTGCAAATTCGGAGCGATTCCATAGACTGGAGGACATGTGGCATGCGATGGATTTTCAAAACCGCCCCATCGCACATTAACGTTCGACTGAGGAGGCAGTACGATATCAACAAACATCGTCGATCTGGAGGAAGGCTCATTGAACGACGATCGCATTCGGAAGTAGCTCAAAGGATAACCCAAGGTATGGCGCACATATTTAATTGAGCCATCGCTTATATATGTGGGCCCAGAGCCAAAGGTACGTTATAGGTGGTTCAGTTGAATTAAAGCTTGAGATATATATATATATATATATAAGATTTCCAAGGTTCGAACATTCGAGTAAGCATTATATATTTAAGTGGGGAATGTAATATAGTTTGATGTTATAAAGGTTATAAAATCGTGACCATACTTATGTTGGGCGCTAAACAAAAGTCACAGATTATTAATAGTTTTTAATGCTTGACTCGGGGAATATGCATACATGGTGATATATTTATATATTGTGCTAAAGTCGAAACCTATATGAAATGAGGTGTGTGCTGGGCATACGTTAAAGTGAATACATGGGTCTTCACATTTGGTGGGGAACATATATATATGTTGATATATATACTACGCTGGTATTTAATATAGTGGGTTTTATAAAGTTCATAGATTGGGTTTATTACAAGAGCCTGCAAGAACAAAAGAGAGAGAGACAGCAGCAAAAAAATGGTACAGGAAAAAGATGTATTGAAATTGTAATGTGAATTTCAACTATTAACTTTAAGCTCATATATGAACAGAGAACGTAAGCAGGCAGCTCGAGAACAGAGATTGGTAATGAACAGACATCGCCCAGATTCATATGTCTTTGAGAATAAAACTTGAAAAGCAGCTGTATATGTAGCTGGTGCACATAAGTACAGTGAACAGATGAATAGACACAAAGGTGAACCAAAATATACAGAATAGTCACTCAACAGCAGCAGAAAAGACAAATCCAGTAAAGCCAAAGTCCAGTAAAGGAGCTTAGTGGAATTGAAATGTGTAACTGAAAATGTAAATATTTTTGTTTTATATTGATTGTGATGCAAAGGCAAGTATCCTACGGAAAAGAAAAATCCCACTGCAGCATGGAAATTTGTACATACTGTTATTATTTTAAAATGAGTTGGATAAAGGAATGAGAAGACAAAAACCAAAGAGTCATGGTTGATCACTCCAAATTCCTTGTGAAATACAAACAGTCATGTGAGGAACTCTATATATAATATCAACTTGATATGCATAAAAGGTAAGAGAGAGTAAGGATAGAGAATGAAAAGCATAGAAGATTGAGGCAGAGAAGATAAGGAAGAGAGGAGCAGAAAGAGATGCTACAGAACAGAGCTGATATCTGAGGTAAATCAGCAAACATTTCTTTTAATAAATTGAGGAAGTTGGAGCTTCCCTATCAGGTTGAAGTGTAATATCCCCAAAGGGAAATAACCAGTAATACACAGAAATATGCCAGACAGATATATAAAACAAAATGCTGGAACCAGGTAATGGAACAAGTACACATAGAATGCCAGAACACTAAGCCATTTTATTAATCTGAGAATACATAGATAGGAATACAAGACAATCAGAATGAGTGCACCTATCCTTGCCCTAGGCAAGTGGAGACCCACTCAGAACAAATAATGGCTGCAGATAGGGACAGCGTCCTAGCTGGCTGAAGATCTGCTATGAAGAACTGCTGCTGGAATGCACTGGAACTATGAGCTGAAAACTAGAAGATGGCTGATCTCAATCCTCCAAACAAACCCCAGAAATTGTGAAACTGATGCTCCACCACCAATCAAACCCTCACCAATGAAAACGTTGTCTCTGCTAGTGACAGCGCAGAAGACAGATGAATGCAGGGATGAATCCAACCACAAGACCTCCAGATGAGATGATCTATTCCTCAGGGCTGGAAACACTGAAAAAAGCTGCCAAAACCCCTCACGAATACCCTGCTCATTAGATCGGGCCGGGTCTTCCCCGACCGGATCTCGTTGGGCCTTCGGGTCACAGACCGTCGGATCCGAGTCCTCCTCTCCGCACCGCGTCCCATCTCTCCGCCCGTGATCTGCGTCCTCCAAGGCTAGATCTCGCCGGATCTCGCGTCCCATCTCCCGACCGCGCCCTCCCCTGCTAGATCTCGTCGCTATCTCTCCGTATCTCGCGTCCTATCTCTCCCGTAACCCGTTGCCCCTCCAAGGCTAGATTCGTCGTTAGCCCTCCAGATCCGTTGCCTCCGCTGATCTCGTTGCTATCTCTCCAGACCAAGGTCTCTCCACATACATAGAGCTCGCTCGTTATCTCTCCGTATCCGCGCAGCCTCGCAGGGTATCTCCTCTCCAAATCTCCACTAGAAAACTGCTGCTAATTACCACTGAAACTGAAGGATGATGCTCAGAAAATAACCTTACCAGGGCAGGCACTCGAAGTCCCCCGGGATCTGAGTCCTCCCTCTCCAGATCTGCGTCCTATCTCTCCAGATCTGCGTCCTCCAAGGCTAGATCTGCTGGATCTGCGTCCTCCCTGCCCAGATCTGAGGCTCTCCTACCTGGATCTGCTAGATCTGAGTCCTCCCTATCCAGATCTGCGTCCTATCTCTCCAGATCTGCGTCCTCCAAGGCTAGATCTGCTGCTATCTCTCCAGATCTGCGTCCTATCTCTCCAGATCTGCGTCCTCCAAGGCCTGATCTGCTGCTATCTCTCCAGATATGCGTCCTCCAAGGCTAGATCTGCTACTATCTCTCTAGATCTGCGTAGTCTCAAGAAGGGGTATCTCCTCTGCCAAATCTCCACCAGAAACTACTGCAATTTACCACTGAAACTGAAGGATGATGCTCAGAAAATAACCTTACTAGGGCAGGCACTCGAAGTCCCCCGAAGCTAAGGGTGATACCAAGAAAATAACCTTACCAGGGCAGGCACTCGAAGTCCCCCGAGGCTAAGGGTGAGATCTCCGAACGGAGAAACTCGGTTGCACTAAACAGTGTTGCAGACCGACTAAACAACCGGCGTGCTGAAGCAGACAGAAGTCTAGCTCTCAATATCAATATCAAATCAAGCATGCCAAAATGAGGTGAGAACCCCACCTTTTATAGTGCTAAACTCCCTCCAAAACCTTGACTGCGTCCTTCACTCTCCTTGGCCTGCGCAGTTAACCTTGGGTCACCCTGATGCCTCCCCCTCATACTCATGTGGACCCCCAAGGCCCCCTCTCTAAGTTATAACGTCAATCAACTAGGAAAAACACTTTATTTTATAAAGTGAGGTGACTAAAGTGAGGTAACCCCTCTTATTTCTCACTTTATTTATTATTTCTAGCTAGAGCGGCAGAATTAAACAAAAATGAAATATTCCAACTAGCAAAGCTAATTGGGAATATTACAGTCTCCCCCGGCAAAACGTTGCTTGTCCTCAAGCAACTGAAGTGATGGATGCTGTAAGATCCTCTCATCCTCCCAAGTGGCATCCTCATCCGGCAAATTCTTCCATCTCACCAGGAATTCTCTGATCTTCCTGCTCCGCAGCTGTCTCTCCCTAGTGTCAATAATAGCCTTGGGCTGTAACACCAAATGCCCCTCATCATCTGTAGGCGGTAGCTCCTCGGTGACCCTCACATGCTTACCCAGTGCCTTTTTCAGGCATGATACATGAAAGATGTTATGAATCTGTCTGCCTTGGGGCAGCTCCAACTCATACGCAACCTGCCCGATCCTGCGTATCACCCTGTATGGTCCATAAAAACGAGGCTTTAGCTTCTCCGCCCCCTTCTGCTTGAGCGAAGACTGTCGGTATGGCTGCAGCCGTAGGTAGACCAGGTCCCCGACCTCAAAGTGTCTCTCCACCCGACCCTTATCAGCATACAACTTCTGCTGATTCTGTGTTGTGGCTATGTTGTCCTTGAGAGCTCGGAGGATGTCTTGGCTCTCTTGGATCCATAACTTGGCTCGCGGAGCCCTGCTAACACCGAACATCATGTCCACAAAAGATAAGGAATGATAGCCATATAAAGCATAGAAAGGTGTCATACCGATGGACATATGGTGCGTTGTGTTGTAGCAGTACTCGCCCAAATGTAGCCATTTCAGCCATGCTCTCTGCTGCCCGCTGACGTAGTTACACAAGTAGCCCTCCAGCCACTTGTTAACTATCTCCGTCTGCCCGTCCGTCTGGGGATGATAACTAGTGCTCGGTGTCAATTCTGTCCCCACTAGTCGGAAGAGCTCCTGCCAGAATCCGCCCATAAAACGGCTGTCCCTGTCGCTGACAATGGTCTTGGGTAGACCATGCAATCTGAAAACCTCCCTGAAAAACAACTCTGCCACCTGTGCCGCTGTGTGATGTGCTGAAATGGTGAAAAAGTGAGCATACTTCGTCAGCCTGTCAACCACCACGAAGATGCAATCCTTGCCCTGCACTGTGGGCAACCCTGTGATGAAGTCCATCGAAATGCTCTCCCACTTCCCCTCCGGAATGGGAAGAGGCTGCAACAACCCTGCAGGATGACTCATCTCCCCCTTGTTTCACTGGCAAACCTCGCACTCCCTGACATGCTGGAGTACGTCCTCCTTGAGGCCCTTCCATGCAAATCTCTCCCGGATGGCCCTGTATGTCTTGGTGAACCCCTGATGGCCCGCCAATGGTGAATCATGTGAAGCCTGGAGTATACCCCTGATGGCCCGCCAATGGTGAATCATGTGAAGCCTGGAGTATCTTCTTCTTGAGCTAAGATCCCTCAGTCAAGAAGATCCTGTCCCTGTAATAGATGACCTCATCGGCCACCCTGTATCTGCTATCCGCTACCTGCCCATCCAGAACCTCGCATGCAAATCTATCTTTGGAGTACTCAACCAGTAGTCGAGCCTTCCAGTCAGCGTCCAAGCTCATGAGTGACAACGTGGCCGGTCTACGGGAAAGGGCATCAGCTACCACGTTATTCTTCCCCTTGACATACTCTATGTCAAAGTCGTAGGCCTGGATCTTGCTGATCCACTTCTGCTGCCTCTCCTGCAACTGCTTCTGCTCCAGAAAGTACCTCAGGCTGTTATGATCTGTCCTCACTCTGAATCTGCCACCCACCAAGTACTGCTAGAATTTGGCCAATGCATGCATGATGGCCAGCATCTCCTTGTCGTATATGGGATATAGCCTCTCATGTGGAAGGAGCTTCCGGCTCTCGAAAGCAATCGGATGCCCGTCCTGCATCAAAACTGCACCAATCCCCTCTCTTGATGCATCGCACTCTAGGACAAAGGGCTGCGTAAAATCTGGCAACGCTAATACGGGATAACTGCTCATCACCTCCTTGAGCTTGTCAAAAGCTCGCTGTGCTGTGTTCGACCAACTGAATGCCCCCTTCCTCGTCAGATCCGTGAGGGGTGCAGCAAGCTGAGAGAAGCCCTTGACGAACTTCCTGTAGTAGGTGCAGATACCAATAACCCCCCGAAGCTCCGTCACATTCCGTGGCTCTGGCCAGTCCCTGATAGCCCTGATTTTCTCCTCGTGGACTCTCACCCCGTCCACTCCTATAATGTGTCCCAGATACAGCATCTCTGTCAACCCAAACTCACACTTGGAGAGCTTGGCATAGAACTGCTACTCCTCCAAAATGTGCAAGATTGTCTCAATATGCTGGAGATGCTCCTCCCAAGTCCTGCTGTATATAAGGATGTCATCAAAGAAAACCAGCACAAACTTTCTCAGATGATCCCTGAAAATGTGATTCATACAAGACTGGAAAGTAGCAAGTGCATTGGTCAACCCAAATGGCATGACCAGAAATTCAAAGTGCCCATAATGACACCTGAAAGCGGTCTTGGGAATGTCCTGTTCCCTCACGCGTATCTGATGGTACCCGGATCTCAAATCAATCTTTGAGAAGAACCGTGCTCCTCTCAACTCATCCATCAGCTCGTCGATCCTGGGAATGGGGTACCTGTTCTTCAAAGTCTTCTTGTTCAGAGCCCGGTAGTCAATGCACATGCGTAATGTGCCGTCCTTCTTCTTCACCAGCACTACTGAAGAAGCAAAAGGGCTAGTGCTAGGCCGAATGTGACCAAGGGCCAGCAACTCCTGAATGGCTCGCTCTATCTCATCCCAATAGGCCTTGGGATGCCTATACGGTGTGGTAATCACAGCCTGTATCCCCTGCTCAAGCTCGATCGTGTGCTCAAACCCCCGATCCGGTGGCTGTCCTGGCGGGATGTCCCCAAAAACTACTGCATATCTGTCGAGAATAGACTGTAGATCAGGATGCACTGTTCGCCCTGTATCTACTGCCTCTGAAGCCCGCAACTCTACTGCCCACTCTATATCTCCCTTGCGGAAAGTCGCCTCCATGCTATGTGCCGATACTGTCTGGGGTGGATATGTGTTCTGCCCTCGTATCTTCTCATGCTTCCCCGTCTTGGGATCATCCCACTCCATCTCTAGGGCCTTCCAATCCGTCGTGACCTTCCCTAGAGTAATAAGCCACTGAACTCCCAATATCACGTTGGTGTCCGGGATGTCCACCACAAAGAAGTGATCGGTCAATGTATAATTGCCCATCGTCACTGATAACTCTGGTACATATCGAGCACATGCCATAGTCTGATCTCCCGGTACCAAAACAGAAAACCCATCAAAGCCCTCCGTCGGTATGCCTCTCCACTCAACCATCTGGGCATCAATGAAGTTGTGGGTGGCCCCACTATCGACTAAGACCGAAACCCGCTGTCCGCGCACTGTCCCTCGTACGCGCAATGTCAAATACTTGGGGACTCCTCGCAATGCTGCTAGAGCTCCCCCAGTAGGTGCGAATGATGCCCCACCTGCATCGGGTGGTGGAGGTGGTAAGGTACTCTGCGCTGCATAACATCCTCCTGCCTCCTCATTATCCTCCTCATCCTCTTCTCCGCTGCTCTCGGAGAAGACCTCTATGAAATGTGCCTTCCCTGCCGCACATTTGTGTCCTGGTGCCCACGGCTCCTGGCAAGTGAAGCATAATCGCTTCCGCCTCAGATCTCTCCTGGCCTCATCATCAATCTGCCCTCGTCCCGGATTCGCCTTGGGAGGCGGGGCCCTCGTGTCCTTACCCTTAGGCTGGAAAGCCTGTCTCTGGGGATAAGGTGGCCGAGTCCTGGGCAAGACATCCTGTAAGTCTCGAGTCCTACTGATGGCATCCTGCAGTGTAGCCGGTTTGTTCGGCCGGACTAGGCCACAAAGTGGCTCTGACAGCCCCTCCACAAACATATAGACCATCCGAGCTGTCGATAAGTCAGGTACCATCACTGAAACCCTCAAGAAATCTGAAATGTATGCCTCTGCACTCCCCGTCTGTTTGAGCTTGGTCAGCTCAACAAAATGCTGCTCCGGATCCCTCCTGTCAAAACGTTCTACCACCCTCCTGGTAAACTCGGCATATGTCGTCACTGTGGAATGCCCGAGTGTCGCCATCCCATGAAACCACTAGTCCTGAGCCTCACCCTCTAAATGCAATGTAGCCATCTTAATGGCCTCCGTCTCCGACATCTGGTTAAGCTGAAAATAGATATCCAGCTTCTCCACCCAGGACTTTGCCGAGTTCTTTGATGAGCCATCAAACATAGGCAAATGGAATCTACTAGCCGCACGGTGGTCATCACGGTGGTATCCGTGCCCCTTGTGCTGGTGCTGATCATGGGGTTTGATGCCGTACTGAAACTGGAGATAGC
This sequence comes from Pinus albicaulis, assembly GCA_034641835.2. Lineage (NCBI taxonomy): Eukaryota > Viridiplantae > Streptophyta > Pinopsida > Pinales > Pinaceae > Pinus > Pinus albicaulis. The sequence goes on along the minus strand of CM076578.1, from coordinate 1,646,405,362 downwards.
GCTCGAAGGGGAGAGTATCCATGAATGCCTGTCCTAAGGCCTGCCACTCTGCAAAAACGGCTTCCCATCGAGCTGGACTCAACTCTCTCGGTGCTGTCGACCCCTCGTCCTCTACCAGGAAGGTAGGCATGGTGGGTCGCGTGGGTGCTGGATTATCCCTCTGTGCACCTCCCCGCACTCCTGTCCCTGTGTCTTCTGGCAAGAATGTGGGCATAGTGGATCGCACGGGTACCTGAGCCGTCACAATGGGGATAGCATCGTGCACTGGTACGTGGCGAGACATACCCGATCCCTCACCGATCTGAAGAACTCTAGGGAGTTCTCTCTGACTGATCTCCATGGCCAAGAGCCTCTGTGACGTCTCCTGCATGTGACGGAGGACCGCCTCTTTAAACCTCACATCATCATCTGCCATTGGGTTACGCTGCTCTGGGCCCTTCTCAGGCTGCTCTGCCTCTGAATCTGTCTCAGGTGGCTCCTGATCAGAATCACTTCCCCCGAAAGGAAATTTCCACCCACTCAGTTTCTCTGCGTTTCTTTCGATAGATGTAGGGATTATCCCCGGGCGTCATAGACTGCTAGCACCACAGGCTGAGCCAGATCTATGCTCCGATACCACTGTAGTATCCCCAAAGGGAAATAACCAGTAATACACAGAAATATGCCAGACAGATATAAAACAAAATGCTACTGTAATATCCCCAAAGGGAAATAACCAGTAATACACAGAAATATGCCAGACAGATATATAAAACAAAATGCTGGAACCAGATAATGGAACAAGTACACATAGAATGCCAGAACACTAAGCCATTTTATTAATCTGAGAATACATGGATAGGAATACAAGACAATCAGAATGAGTGCACCTATCCTTGCCCTAGGCAAGTGGAGACCCTCTCAGAACAAATAATGGCTGCAGATAGGGACAGCGTCCTAGCTGGCTGAAGATCTGCTATGAAGAACTGCTCCTGAAATGCACTGGAACTATGAGCTGAAGACTAGGAAGATGGCTGATCTCAATCCTCCAAACAAACCCCAGAAAATGTGAAACAGATGCTCCACCACCAATCAAACCCTCACCAATGAAAACGCTGTCTCTGCTAGTGACAGCGCAGAAGACAGATGAAACGCTGGCCAGAGGGGATGAATCCAACCACAAGTCCTCCAGATGAGATGATCTACTCCTCAGGGCTGGAAACACTGAAGAATGCTGCCAAAACCCCACACAAAGACCCTGCTCATCAGATCTGCGTCCTCCCTGACTGGATCTGCGTCTCTCCTATCCAGATCTGCGTCCTATCTCTCCAGATCTGTGTCCTCCAGAGCCAGATCTGCTGGATCTGCGTCCTCCCTGCCCAGATCTGAATCTCTCCTACCTGGATCTACTGAATCTGCGTCCTCTCTGTCCAGATCTGCGTCCTCCACGGCTGGATCTGCTGCTATCTCTCCAGATCTGCGTCCTATCCCTCCAGATCTGCGTCCTCCAAGGCTGGATCTGCTGCTATCGCTCCAGATCTGCGTCCTCCAAGACTAGATCTGCTACTATCTCTCCAGATCTGCGCAGTATGAAGGGGTATCTCCTCTGCCAAATCTCCACCAGAAACTGCTGCAATTTACCACTGAAACTGAAGGATGATGCTCAGAAAATAACCTTACTAGGGCAGGCACTCGAAGTCCCCCGAAGCTAAGGGTGATGCTAAGAAAATAACCTTACCAGGGCAGGCACTCGAAGTCCCCCGAGGCTAAGGGTGAGATCTCTGAACGGAGACACTCGGTTGCACTAAACAGTGCTGCAGACCGACTAAACAACCGGCGTGCTGAAGCAGACAGAAGTCTAGCTCTCAATATCAATATCAAATCAAGCATGCCAAAATGAGGTGAGAACCCCACCTTTTATAGTGCTAAACTCCCTCCAAAACCTTGACTGCGTCCTTCACTCTCCTTGGCCTGCGCAGTTAACCTTGGGTCAGCCTGATGCCTCCCCCTCATACTCATGTGGACCCCCAAGGCCCCCTCTCTAAGTTAGAACGTCAATCAACTAGGAAAAACACTTTATTTTATAAAGTGAGGTGACTAAAGTGAGGTAACCCCTCTTATTTCTCACTTTATTTATTATTTCTAGCTAGAGCGGCAGAATTAAACAAAAATGAAATATTCCAATTAGCAAAGCTAATTGGGAATATTACATGAAGCTTGATAGCTGTCAGTTGTAGCTGACTGAGGTTGGAGCCTCCTATAGGTTGGTGCCTGCAGAAAATTGAAGGGAGTTGGAGCTTCCTTGCAAGTTGTAGCTTGCAGAATTGAGGTTGAAGCCTCCTGTAGGTTGGTGCCTGTAGAAAAACAGTGGTGAGAGGGATTTGGAACTTGCCTTTGCATCACAACAATAATAAGATGTGGTTTTCTCCCTTTATGGGTTTCCACTTATATCTGCTGTCTCTATCTGTGTTGCCTGTGTACTGAGATGATTTACCCAATCTACTTAATATTGGCTGCTCTCATAATAAGTTTGATGTCACATTAATTTAATACTTGCTGTAACATATTAAGACTGTTCATATACTAAGGTTGATTATAAAAGTAAGCTGTAAATAAGTTGATGAAAAATTTGTAAAGCTCATGTATGTGTTAAACTGATTCACCCCCCCCCTCCCTCTTAGTTTAAATAAGAATTCAACAATTGGTATCAGAGCAGGTTCCTTTGTACCAGTTTAACAACTGAAAGGAGATTCTAGGTTCTCAGGATGGCTAGTAAAGAAGGATGCTCAACCAATAAAGCCCCTTTCTTTACAGGTACAAATTATGCTTTTTAGAAAATCAGGATGAGGACATACATAATGTCTCTAGGAATAGAAGTTTGGGGTGTTGTGGAAGTAGGATATGCCCCAAAGGCAACTGACTCAGAAAAGGAAACCAAACAAGATTTTGTAGCCAACACAAAAGCCATGAATGCCATCTTAAATGGATTGTGTGAAGCAGAATTTATCAAAGTAATGCACAAAGACACTGCCAAAGAAATGTGGAACACTCTGGAGAATATTCATGAGGGAGACAAGAAGGTAAAGACTACCAAACTTCAAGTATATAGAGCCCAGTTTGAGAACTTAAAAATGGATGATGATGAAGACATTGCTAGCTTCTTTCTAAGGGTTGTAGAAATAGTAAATAACATGAAGGCTCTAGGTGAAACCATAAAAGAAGTTGTAATTGTTCAAAAGATTCTAAGATCTCTTCCTTCTAGATTTAATCCCAAGGTGTCTGTAATAGAAGAAACAACTGATTGGGAAACCTTGACCATGAACCATCTACTTGGAAATCTAACAGCATATGAAATGAGGCTCCAACAGAAGAAGCCAAGTACGAGGGAGGCAACCTTTAAAACAGAGAAGAAGAAAGAAGAAGAGGAAGACATATGCTCTTGCTCGGATGAAGAAGAAGCAAAATTTGTCAAGAAACTGGATAGAGGCTCAGGTAAATACAAAGGTAAACTTCCTTTCAAATGCTTTAACTATGGAAGAGTTGGACACTATGCAGCTAAGTGTCCTCACAAGAAAGTAAGGAATCAGGCCCAAGAGTCAGAGAAAAATACATTAAAGAACTGGCAGAAAGGAAAGAAGTTCAACATAAAATCCTTCTATGCTCAACAAGAAAGCAATACATCTGAAGACTCAGATGAACCCTCAAGTGAAGAAGGAACCTCTGAATTTTTATTGATGGCCATTGAAGAACTTGAAGGACTCCTGCTAGAATATGAAGAAGAAGAAGGTGATCAAACGAAAGAGGTAAGTGCTGGAGGATGACTGGACTCAAGCGAAGTGCGAAAAACAAAGATGAACCTCTCTAGTATGGAGAAGAAGAAAGAAATTAGAAGCCCTCTCTACTGTGCGGTGAGAGAGGTAGTTGCTGAAGAAGCCAAGAAGATAGAATACATGTTACTTCAGCAAATCAAGGATAAAACTCGAGAACAAGAGAAGCTGGAAGAAGAAGTTGTATGTCTGAGGAAGAAATTAGAAAATGCTCAGACAAAAGTATCTACAAATTCCTCTCAAACAACAAGCTCTAGTAAGTTGAATGAAATTCTGGGTGCTCAAAGATCTCCTATGATAAAAACGGGAATAGGCTATGAAGGAGAATCAAGTAAAAGAAAAGAAAAGGAAAATAGAGAGATTATTTTTGTAAAAGCAACGAAGAATGATGAAGCAGCTCAAAAAATTCCTACAAAAGAAGAAACATGTAATGAGAAAGAGAGAGATCAGAGGAAACCTCTAGTAACAATGAAGGCAATAAATACTAAGACAACAAAAAAAGGATCATATGCCCTTGAGTATGTCAAATTTGGAAGCCATCAAAGGAGATTCTTCCCTCCTATGAAGAATGCCTTGTTATATTTGCCATGAAGTTAGGACATACCACATGTGTTGTCAGCAGAAGAATGATTCAAACCGAGAAAAGATGCAAACGGTAAAGAGAGTATAAGCAAACAAATGGAGAAGATATTACCACAAGTGCCCCAAATGATTTCTAGTTCATTTTGGAGTTACATTATGAATCTGTGGGTAGAAATTGTGGACAAAGATTGATGTTCAACCTCAGGGGTTTACTGAATCAAAAAATTTTAATGCTCACAATTAAAGGTCTGACCAGTCTTTGTGTATAAATCCAAAGTGATTCTTTCTTCCAAATCCTCCTAGGAAAAGTGGTTAACCATCTCCTGAAAAAGAATGCCAAACAAGATATAACTAGGTGATAAAGAAAGTGAATAAATGTGACTTAGCTCTAATTGCTCAAGACCTGAAAAGCCAGTGGTATTTGGACAGTGGCTGCTCAAAACACATGACTGGAGACAGAAGTAAGTTTATAACTCTTGATGAAAAGAAATCAAGCAATGTTACTTTTGGCAATGATAAATTAGGAAAATAAAATGAAAAGGCTCAGTCAGCCTAGACAATGGCAGAGGAAAGGCCCAAGATGTACTATTTGTAGATGGGCTGAAAGCAAATTTGCTGAGTGTCAGTCAAATGTGTGATAAAGGCTGTGAAGTTATTTTTAGAGCACAAGATTGTGAAGTCAGATCAAGCACCACAGGTAAGACTCTGCTCAAAAGGAGTTCGAACAGAGAGTAATGTTTACATTGTAAAAGAGGAAGATGAAGCATGCCATCTTAGCAAACTTGAGGAGTCATGGTTATGGCATAAAAGGTTGGGACATCTCAGCTTCGATCACATCATCAGACTAAGCAAGAAGAAAGTTGTCAGAGACATGCCAGAAATAAAGAGGCCTTCTAATACCATACGCAAATCATGTCAATTAGGAAAACAGACCCGCACATCTTTTAAGGCCAAAGATGAGTTATCAACAAGAAGACCACTACAGCTTGTGCACATGGACCTGTGTGGACCTGCAAGAACTAAAACACCAAGTGGAGAATCCTACTTCATGCTGATAATTGATGACTTATCCAGAATGACATCGGTGGCATTCCTCAAGAATAAATCGGAAGCTCTGGAAATATTCAAGATATTCAGAGCATTAGTAGAAAATCAAACAGGATGCAAATTAAAATGCGTCAGATCAGACAGAGGAGGTGAATTCACAGATTATGACTTTGCTGACCTATGCAATGAACACGGGATAAAACAACAATTTATTATTGCAGAGACACCTCAGCAAAATGGAGTAGCAGAGAGACAAAACAGATCTGTACAGAAAATTGCCAGAGCCATGATGCAAGAGAGTAATATTCCTCAAACACTTACAGGTGACGTTACATGGCGGTCATATGTCAACAGAGCTCCTTAAAATAATAGTGACAAACAAACTCTGAACTCTGGCATGAGAAACAGCAAATCAAAACCATTTAGATGTGAAGCTCATTGTTGCAAAGAATAATGATGAAAATCTTGGGAAATTTGATACGAGAAGCGAGATGAAGGGATATTTCTAGGATATGCTTCCAAAGTAAAGAATACCGGTGTTACAATAGACTCTTGAAAATAGTAGAAAGCATTGATGTGAGATTTGATTGAAGAACTTCAAATAATACAAAGACACAGACTACGTGACCCATCAAATAACCTTATAGAAGAAGACCAGATGGTAAATAAACAAACAGGCAAAATCTTCATTCTTGCATTCTAACCTTCAAGATACACTCAGAAGAATCATCCTGAAGATCATATCATAGGAGACAAGAAAGCAGGAGTCCAAACAAGAAGGCAGCTAACAGAACAAACAGAAGAGGTATACATAGCCATGTTATCACAAATAGAGCCAAAGAAATTTGAAGAAGCTAGCAAGGAAAAGTCTTGGGTAAATGCTATGAATGAAGAATTGGACCAAATTGAGAAAAACAATACCTGGGAACTAGTTCCTAGACCCATTGAGAAAAATGTCATAGGCTCAAAATGGGTATTCAAGAATAAAATGAATGAGCAAGGACAGGTAATCAGGAATAAAGCCAGACTAGTTTGCAAAGGATATTCACAAATCGAAGGACTTGATTATGATGAAACATTTGCTCTTGTAGCCAGAATGGAAGCCATCAGAATGTTTCTGGCCTTTGCATGCTACCAAGACTTCAAGGCATATCAAATGGATGTAAAATCTACTTTTCTGAATGGATATCTAGAAGAAGAAGTCTACATGGAACAACCAGAAGGTTTCTCTTTAACAGACAAAGAAGACTATGTGTGCAGACTGAAGAAGGCTCTATACAGACTGAAGAAGGTTCTATATGGACTGAAACAGGCTCCTCGTGCTTGGTACTCAAAATTGGATAAATATTTGCAAAAACAAGGCTTTAAGAGAGGTGGAGTAGACAACAATCTATACATAAAAGCCCATGAAAATGAACTCCTGATTGTTGTAGTTTATGTTGATGACATTATGTTTGGAAGCAACAGAGATGAACTAGCAAAAGGGTTTGCTGAAGAGATGAAATCAGAATTTGAGATGTCCATGATTGGAGAACTCAGTTTCTACTTAGGACTTCAAATTCAGCAAAAGAACACAGGTACATTCATCTCACAGGAAAAATACTTAAAATAAATGTTGAAAAAGTTCAAAATGAAATTTATGACTGTTGTCAACTTAACACAGTCACAGGGATGCAGAAATTTAGCATCTTGATGATGATTGATGATCAAATAAGATCTCATGTGATAGGTGATACTGCTGTATCGTGACTCAGACAAACATCAGCCACTGGTGGACTAGTAGCTAGATATCAAGCAACACCTAATAAAATCACCTTCTTGCAGTCAAAGATATTGAGATATCAAAGAACATTGATGGACTTTGGTATCAGGAAAATGCTGCATGGCGCTATTACAGTTACAGATTGACCAGTGTGGATGTGAGAAAAGCACAAGTGGAAGTGCATTCTATTTAGGAGAAAGTCTGGTGGCATGGCTAAGCAAGAAACAAACATCTATCTCTCTGTCTACAACAGAAGCAGAATATATAGCAGCAGCAACATGTTGTACACAAGTCATGTGGATGAAGAAAACTCTCCAAGACATGAAGGTAAGAATTGATGAACCTATCTTAATCAAATGTGATAATACAAGTGCTATAAGTATATCTAAAAATCCTTTACTTCACTCAAAAACTAAACATATCCCAATCAAGTATCATTTTCTTCGAGAACAAGTGGCTCAGAAGATAGTAAAACTGGAGTATGTACCAACAAAAGAACAGACATCAGATATATTTACCAAACCTCTTACTAGAGAACCATTTGAATATTTGAGAGACAGACTAGGGGTAGTATCTGTAGATACTACTCTCTGATATGAAGAGAAAGCACAGTTTAAGGGGGAGAATAGAAACAAAGATATCATTCCAGGGGGAGATCAGCCAACAAGGGGAGCATGAAACAGGTGCTCAGGATCAAAGGACTATGGAAAGAATACATCCAGCATAAAAGAGTCAATGAAAAGGCTAAAGGGTCAGTATTTTAGATTTAATTCAAAGTTTGAAGCAGCAGGGTACAAAGTCAGAAGATCTCAGAGAGAGGAAATGCAAGAAATGTTGAAAAAGGATAAAAACAAAGGATCAAAGGATAGAATCTACACTAAGAAATGTGCAACCCCTTGTCATTGATGTCAAAGGGGGAGGAAGAGCTAGCAACAGAAGGAAGGGTCATAAAGGAAAATAGAGGAAGTATTGGATTATCGGTGGATGTGTTACCATCAATGCCAAAGGGGGAGACTGTTGGAAATGTTGTCATTGATGGCAAAGGAGATGGCAAAGGAGAAGCACCTAAAATAGCAACAAGGCAGTAGTGAGGTACCAGAGACAGAAAAAAGAGAAGTAAGGAGTAGTACCAGTCAAGGAGCAGAGGACAAGCAGTGAATTGAAGTAGGGTTGTCCAAGAGACAGAATAGATTGTCCTCTTGTTTTCATGAACAAGAGGGTTTTGTAAGTAATTTAAATTAGCATAAATGAGGAATCTGTTTAGTGGCTCTGAGGAGATGAGAGAATTGATATAACTCTGCTTCCATATTATTCGAAAGGATCGATCCTCCAAGAGAAAGCCAAACTATAATATGAAATCCTGTGTTACTGACAGATGGGATCATGCCTGTATATTTCTTGTGGAAGCGGGAGTTAGACCTTCAAAGTTTGTGAAGATTGAAAACCTTGTGCAAAAGGGTAGATTTGTAATTCTATGCACGATCGAGCAAACTAATGTGGGTTCGTAAATAAGGGCTTACATATGTATCAAGATTTGATGCGCTCTGAAATGAATTGATTGCATACAGTTTCATTCGATTTAACTCTAAGCATAGAGCATTTTGAGTTGTATAAGAATGTGCGATAGTTAAAATACCCCAGGATGACTTCTATGTACTCACCATTGAAAGAGGTTGGATACCCTTTAAAGTTCTGAGTTAAATTATTGTGTAGGGTGCCGAAATGTTAGCCCCTATATGGAGAGGTTTTCTCAGAATCCCAGTGACACTAATATAATCATGTGCGAGTGCTACAGAGTAGAATGCGATGAATATTTACAGCATAATGGAATATGAATGCAGTGAGGATGTAAAGGACTAGAACCTCGATATGGAATAGTAATATATAACGAAAGGAGCGAATTATTAGAAGCAGAACTCGAAAGACGAAACTTTGACTAATGAACAGTAAAGGGGGTTTCCGGTTTTCATCACACCACCTTTGTGGGATGAGTGGTAATTGTGAATTCAGAGCGATTCCATAGACTGGAGGACATGTGGCATGCGATGGATTTTCAAAACCACCCCATCGCACATTAACGTTCGACTGAGGAGGCAGTGTGATATCAACGATCATCGTCTATCTGGAGGAAGGCTCATTGAATGACGATCGCATTCGGAAGTAGCTCAAAGGATAACCCAAGGTATGGCACACATATTTAATTGAGCGATCGCTTATATATGTGGGCCCGGAGCCAAAGCTACATTATAAGTGGTTCAGTTGAATTAAAGCTCGAGATATATATTTAAGATTTCCAAGGTCCAAACATTCGAGTAAGCATTATATATTTAAGTGGGGAATGTAATATAGTTTGATGTTACAAAGGTTATAAAACCGTGACCATACTTATGTTGGGCGCTAAACAAAAGCCACAAATTATTAATAGTTTTTAATGCTTGACACGGGGAATATGCATACATGGTGATATATTTATATATTGTGCTGAATTCGAAACCTATATGAAATGAGGTGTGTGCTGGGAATAAATTAAAGTGAATACATGGGTCTTCACAATTGGTGGGGAACATATATATATGCTGATATATATACTACGCTGGTATTTAATATAGTTGGTTTTATAAAGTTCACAGATTGGGTTTATTACACGAGCCTACAAGAACGAAAGAGAGAGAGACAGCAGCAGAAAAATGGTACAGGAAAAGGATGAATTGAAATTGTAATGTGAATTTCAACTATTAACTTTAAGCTCATATATGAACAGAGAACGTAAGAAGGCAGCCCGAGAACAAAGATTGGTAATAAACAGACATCACCCAGATTCATATGACTTTGAGAATAAAACCTGAAAAGCAGCTGTATATGTAGCTGGTGCACACAATTACAGTGAACAGATGAATAGACACAGAGGTGAACCAAAATATTCAAAATAGTCACTCAACAACAGGAGAAAAGACAAATCCAGTAAAGCCAAAGTCCAGTAAAGGAGCTTAGTGGAATTGAAATGTGTAACTGAAAATGTAAATATTTTTGTTTTATATTGATTGTGATGCAAAGGCAAGTATCCTAAGGAAAAGAAAAATCCCACTGCAGCATGGAAATTTGTACATATTGTTATAATTTTAAAATGAGTTGGATAAAGGAATGAGAAGACAAAAGCCAAAGAGTCATGGCTGATCACTCCAAATTCCTTGTGAAATACAAACAGTCATGTGAGGAACTCTATATATAATATCAACTTGATATGCATAAAAGGTAAGAGAGAGTAAGGATAGAGAATGAAAATTGTAGAAGATTGAGGCAGAGAAGATAAGGAAGAGAGGAGCAGAAAGAGATGCTACAGAACAGAGCTGATATCTGAGGTAAATCATCAAACATTTCTTTTAATAAATTGAGGAAGTTGGAGCTTCCCTATCAGGTTGAAGCTTGATAGCTGTCAGTTGTAGCTGACTGAGGTTGGAGCCTCCTGTAGGTTGGTGCCTACAGAAAATTGAAGGGAGTTGGAGCTTCCTTGCAAGTTGTAGCTTGCAGAATTGAGGTTGAAGCCTCCTGTAGGTTGGTGCCTGCAGAAAAACAGTGGTGAGAGGGAGTTGGAGCTTGCCTTTGCATCACAAGAATAATAAGATGTGGTTTTCTCCCTTTATGGGTTTCCACTTATATCTGTTGTCTCTATTTGTGTTGCCTGTGTACTGAGATGATTTACCCAATCTGCTTAATGTTTGCTGCTCTCATAATAAGTTTGATGTAACATTAATTTAATACTTGCTGCAACATATTAAGACTGTTCATATACTAAGGCTGATTATAAAAGTAAGTTGTAAATAAGCTGATGAAAAATTTGTAAAGCTCATGTATGTGTTAAACTGATTCACCCCACCCCCCCCCCTCAGTTTAACTAAGAATTCAACAGGCTTCGTTCTTGCAATGGAGTCGCCAGATAAGGATCTATATTGCCATTAAGGAAGAAGGTGAATATTTCATAAAGGTAGACTTGCTTTTTTCCTGACAATGGCGCCAAAGATGTTGTTGCACAAACTAGCAGGCCTAGTAAAGAGGCAAGAGCTAGAGGGCACAACAACAACTAGGAAAAAAGCCCATTATCACCACAACTTAAGTCCCCTACTCTTCTCAGATTTTCACCGAAGGGAGGAGTCCCAATGATACTCACTTGTGAGGAGTGCTAATGATAGTCACTTGTGATATATATATATAGATGATAGGTTTTGAAGTGAGGTAAGGTGGCTTGTTCAGTGGAAGGGTTCAGCAAAAGTGTGAGCTTTGGGAGAAGCTTGTAAGACCTTCCACAAAATAACTCTTTGAAAGATGGCTACACAAGACCTAGGGTTGAGATATATGACGAGATAGGAGTCATCCAAGGTCAAGGTAGACAAGAGAAAAGACAATGCAAGGTTTACTTCGACAAGTACTAAAGCACATGCCTTCAAAGAATCCCCAAGTTGAAGGATTATCTTTTTAGGGTTCCCTCTTGGTGTGATGGCTAGGGCATCAATTTTATGGAAATTCCAATGTGGGAATTCCACCAAAAACTGAGGATCTCTAGAGGAGACACTAAGGAAGAATCTTATCCAACGAAATTCAAATTGCCTCCCTACAAAGGATTTCGCATGAAGCCCTAGGATAGCCTCCCTATCCTTAAAGGGACGAAAAATACAGGTGAAAAGAAATATATTTTTTGAGTTGCAAGTGATCACCAAGGATTCAATACTAGTGCCTCGCCATTGGGAGTTGAGGAGTCATGAAAGATTTCAATAGAGACACCTCACTCTTTAAGGAGACCTATTGGAATCAACTTCGCTACGCTAAATGGAAGCAACTTCACTACACATTTAGATATTTATATTTCGATGACACTTGTTAATGGAATTTCGAGGAATAAAATACATTACTTCCCCTAGGAACATTGATTCATTCACTATTTATGAGCAGTACATGCAAAAATTCCCAATAGTCACAATTTCAAACAATGCTCAATAACTAGGACACATTATCAACCACGAGACATTATTCCATGCATTAGACATTAGGAAAATCAGAAATTCATCGTTAAATAGCACTTACAAGATAGTGAAGAATATATGCATCCACAACCAAGCCATTTAGAAGCTCCAAGAAAAATAGTGAAAATATCCAAACATTAAAATTCATCCATGAAATTCCAAAACACTCCACAAATTGCAGGTCCGAATTCTTCTTCTAGGCTGAAAATCCAAGTGATGATCATTTGTGGTAAGAATAGTTCTCGCCTATTATACAATAATTAAGAGTTCAAATTATGAAAGACAAAGCCCCCTTTTACATGCCTAATATGCTAAGTAACCCACCCATGGTTACAAGCCAACCATGATGGCTTTAAAATTTAAATTAACTCTCTCTCAAGCCCATGTGTAGCTGATATCATGCGTGCGAGGTAGGCTAGAGAGGTAGCGTTGAGGCCTCTTGTGCTAAAAAAATGTAGGGGAGGGCCTCAAAATTATGACAAAGAGGGTGATGCCCTCCATATGCTGCAAAACATCTCCAAACCCCTATTTGGGCTTTGTGGGATCGAAATGGGTCTCATGGGTCTCAAAGTGGTTCAAGATCAAGTCGATGCTCCATCAATGAGGGATAGAAGATGATACAATTGTTAATCAAGGTTGTCATTGATGTCAATGTGTCATTGACCAAGATGTCAATATTCTTGAGATGCCTGGTTCCAAATGATGATGCCATGACTCTTGGTTGAATAGGATACTATCAATGAAGATGTCAAGTCACGAAGAAGTCAAACCACTAATGAAGCCCTAAGTACTTGATCTAATGTTGCATGCACTTGATGATCTAGATCTTAACCAATGATGTCATATGATGATGTCATACACTTGGATGATACTTGATGAAGTCATACACTTGATGAAGGTTGGAAGACTAGATGATGATGTGGAAGATCTCATTTGATGGTTGGAAGACTATTTTGAAGTTCTCCTAATGATGCTGCACTATGACATATTACTGCACTATTATTGAATATATGATCTATACCTTCATGATGATGTTGGATACTATCATGATGACATGGATGTCCTACATGATGACACTATAATCCTATGATTGATAAAACAAACAAAGGAGAATCCAAGCAGTGGAAAAGGCACGCTGTCCTATTCACCTCCTGCATACAAAAATTAAGTACAGTCACAAAGAAAAATTGTTTTTACCACCTTGGAGGCATCCTATCAACATGTGTCCCATACCATCTTGTAGAGTATATTTTTCCCGTTCTAATGAGCCTTTACTTGCCCCGAAACTCCCAGCGGTTGAGGAGATATGGAATTTTTAAGTCTAGAAAACTTAACCTTAGCAGTGAGCTGACCTATCCTTGCCTTCATGTCGGCCTACCTTCAGAAAGACGTGTCCTTTCAGTTCAACGTCAAACTCATATAAAAAGGAGAGTTGAAGCATTCATTTGACAAAGAATTTTCGGTGAAGATTGCAGATAAAAGGTTCAGAAACACAGAAGAAGAAAGAAGTTGAGGAAACAAGGAAAATAAGTGTTGGGCTAATTCTGTTTTTTGAATTATTTGATTAAGTATACCACAGAGAGATAACCGCAGGCCTTGAAGGGAAATCTGGGCAGTTTTGAAAGGCTGTTTTGTGTTTTTTGCAGATCCAAGCTAGAGAGGAAGGCTGCCACAGTGATAAGGACTGTTCTAGGTTATTTGATATTGTGTTTGTGGCATAATATCGTTATTTGATGTTGCAGATAAGTACAGGAGTTTTAACAATAAACCGAGCTCTGTTCTGAGGAAAGTCGCAGCTAGTTAAGAACTTTTAGGAGTTGTTTGGGAAGTATATCAGAATTCTGTGGAAAACCTACCAGGCAGCCAAAGTAACAAGTTACAACAGTGTACACTAAACCAGAGTTAGAGAAAAAGGTGGCAAACTTTGAAATGAAGTTGGAGCATCATAAAAGACATCATTGTTGAAACAACCCTTACGAAACTTTTTGAAGAATATCAAAGACACTTTGTATCCCTTGAAAACATAGTTGAAGCAAACTTTGGAGGACTAAAAACAGTCCAGAACTTAAGCACATTGGAGCAGCACTAAAGTGAAAGACAGTTGCAGCAGTTAGGAGGCAGTTTGGAGGAGTTTAAGTACGCTGATGTGGACAGTCATCTTGCCCTAACCAGTCAGCCCAACCTACAGCAAATAGACACCAGATTCAAATCTTTTTAGAGCACTCCCAAAGTCATCGGCTGCATACCTTGGTTGGGAATTTGTAGTAGTATTAGAGCATTTTTTGAAGGACAGAATTGTTAACATCATCTACTTAAAGGCCTTGGAAGCACAAGGATTGGTGCTCTTACAGAATTTATATTTTTGGAGTTGAACACTTCTTAAGCAAACCACAAAAGCATTCTTGAAGAATAATGTTGGAGACAGTTTATCTTGTTGAAAGAGATAGTAGAAGAGTTGATTGAAGAAACCCTAAGATGTCTTATTGAAGCAGATTACTGAAGATCTCTTATAGCAATTGTTGGAGGCTTAGAAGACCTGGTACTGAACCTTTGAATAGTATTGAAGCTACTACAAGAAGTATAATTGGAGCACCATTGGAGAGTTGTCGAAGTAAACTTAAAGATACTTGAGGAGCAGTCATTAAAGAATCCTTGAAGAAGGACATCATCTAGACTATAGATGCAATGAAGCCATCATGAGGTAACTTGGAGAAATTATTTGGGTACGATGAAGAGCAGTGGTGACACCTTCTAAGAAAAAAAGGTTGTCATTGATGACGTGATGTGTAGACTACAGTGAAAGGTAAGCTGAAGATTGTCAGGGCTCGTTGAAGAATACATTGGGAGCCGTGAAGTATAACCAAATATATCTTGACGAAATGAAGCAGGAGGTTGGAGCCTCATAGAGACAAGGTTGGCGCCTTGCAAGATAGGGTTGGAGGCCTAGAGGATTGGAGTCCTCAAGAAACCAGGTTGGAGCCTGTACCACAGATAGGGTTGGAGCCCTAGAGGTTGGTGCCTCAAATTGACAAGGTTGGAGCCTTGGAAAGACCAAGTCGGTGCTTGGCACAATACAGGTTGGAGCCTGGAAGATTGGAGTCTTCATCTAGGGTTGGAGCCCTATATCATTATTGTACTTTACTTATTGTAAAGAAGAAATTAATAAAAATATCTATTCCATCATTGTTCATTTTCTATTCTAAATATAAGTGATCTAACTGGTAAAATTAACAATTGAAAAGAAATACTGATTCACCCCCCTCTCAATATTTCCAACAACAATCCCTCCCATGTCTCCCTAGGAAAGACATAACCTCCTCTGGGCCTTGGAACAACTGCCAAGTGTTGGGTGCAATGTGTAGCTGACTGGGGCAACATTGTCCAAGTGTATCATCATGATTCATCTCTAAATAACTGTGGCACGAGCAAGCAAATGGTGGTACTGAAGAAGGCCATGGTGTGGCAATCAATGCTTTGCATGGATGGAGGCCCATGTCTCTCAATGCGCAACCTACAAATGCCATTGTGATCCTTTGGAGGGCTTGGATCCTGTATAGGGAGGCCAAGTCCAAGATGAAAACCTCACCTGCAATTCTATATAAGATCCAATGTGTCTTCTCACTTTACAATACAATGATTCACTAGTGCAATTGAGCAAATAAGCTTACTAATCAAGGGCAAAAGTGGACACTTCATAGTGATTTCTATTCCAAATTTGGGGTTTTGAACATGTACTAGTGTTACCTTCTTGGGTAAGAGAGGTTAATCAAGGACACTACTAGGTGGTTTCAACCTCTAAAGGAATGACAGGACGAGGTACACCCCTCAAATGGAAGGTGTGATGTGAAATAATGATTGAATGGAGTGGGGGTAAAGGGGAGGCTTCAAGCCACATGCCATGGTACAAGGGTAGCTATGATGAGAGAGGCCCACACCTTGGGTGTATAAATGTAAGGAGGGAGCAATTGTGTTACATGAGTTACCCCGACCTTTGTTTTTCTACCTTTCTTCATTTTCCTTTTTCCTTTTATTTATTGTTCTTCATTTTACTGTTCGGGGCTCAAAGGGATGAGAGCATGGTGTGTACGATCTAGCAATGATTACCCACTCAAGGTGGTGCAGTTCATTGCCTACCAAGGGTTGGGACATTCATGGGTTCCTTAATGATGCAAGGGGCACTCATAGGGGCCCTAGGAACTAGGTTGATGACCATAATGATAGGGGGTAGAGCTCATGTTCGGTTTTTTCCCATGTGCTAAATTTTATTGGTCCGGCCATCTTTTGCATTTTGTGGTACTTGTATGTGGCCATATTATGCTTATGTCTTTTTTTTATCTGCATCAACCTCTAAGGCATTGTTCCAGGCCCGACTCAAGGTGTTGACAAGTGGAATGGGAGGCTAGCACCTTGTGGACCCAGATAGGGAAAATATGAAAATTGCTTGTAATGAGCGGAGGGGATAAGATATATGGTATCGGGAAGTGGGACCTTGCGACCAAAATCAGTGTTTCCCATGTAGTACCACTCCTAAAGCCAATAGCCAATAAAGGAGATCCCATGGGACTAGGATTCAAGATTAATCCCCGGTTGAGGTGAGGAGTACATGAAGGCATGGATGGTAGGAATGATGCTATGACCACCCTATGGAAGCAATTGAATGTATAGATGGAGACTTAAGTGTTTTATTATTTAACTAAGGAGTGACTGATTTTATTCATATTTAATAATAGATATTTGAGGCTCTTGAGGATGTCATATGAAGCTCATTTCTCAGTTGTGATTTTTTTATCTTCCATGCCAAAACCTGTAGAACAGGTTATGCTAATGCATTAGTATTCATATAAATTCAAGTGGTGTGATTTTTCATCCGAAATCATGAAATATGTTGTTTCTATTAGAGTCAAATGGCATTTGTTCAGCTTGAATAAGTTAGTTAATTACTCAATTGGTGGATGCCTAAGTTTATGAATCGTTTAGAGCTGTTTGGCAGGATGTAATACCACCAGAATACCTTGAGGAACTGTCATTGTTGCAAGATCGCATTGCACCATTTTCAACTGAAATTGCATTAGATATAATAGAGCAAGAACTTGAAGTACCAGTAGAGAATCTTTTTTCTGAGATATCCCTTCAACCAATTGCTGCAGCTTCACTTGGACAGGTATCACATTTCGAGATTGTTTTGAAACATGTGAAAAATTTGTGATTCAAAGGAGAATGTTATCATGGGAGGGAATTACAATGTTGGAGTATTTTGATAATATAATCTGAATTAGCAGGTCTATCAGGCCAGGCTTCGATCGAATGGGCAAATTGTTGCTGTAAAAGTTCAACGACCTGGTGTGCGAGCAGCCATTGCTTTAGACATTTTTATTCTTCGTTTACTAGCTGGTTATATTCGCGATGCTGGCAAATTTAACACAGATCTTCAGGTAACACTCTTGACTAATATTTACATTCAATTTAGCAAGCAATGTATTGCAGTTAAGTTCAATATAGAAGGTTGTTTATGTTTTGGGCCTACATGCTCATTTGAACACAAAAGCATTATTGTCTTTCTGTAACTGTGCATGTATTTAGAATAACAGAATACTGAAGGCGATTTAATTGACAAGAGTTTTTATTTTTTTCTCCTTACAGGCAGTAGTTGATGAATGGGCATCAAGTCTTTTCCGGGTATATCTCTTCATTTTTATCAGAGACAAGATTGGTTTTCAATTATGTTCAATATCGGAAGTTTATCTTAAATGCCAGACTTACACACGATACTAGAGTACACATGTCTTATATTTTGAGGGTGACTTCTTGGGTTGATGGGAAATCTTTTTGTATCGAGAGCAGTGTTGCGAACATCTCAATAACATCACAATTTTATCTCGAAATCACGATTTTTTGGCCTAGCCAATGTTGGCCGATTTTTACTGATATTTTGATAGTATCTTGATTTTGCCGATGTTTGCCGATTTTTACCGATATTTTCCCGATTTTTACAATTTTTTGGTTTTCTGGACCCTTGTCGATTTTATCCCGATGGTGATGTTTGCAACATTGATCGAGAGAGAATACACCCTGGATGTATAGAGGTCAACAATGCACACTGAAGATATAGAAGTAAACAACATTGTCTGTTTGAAAACTCAAAATCTTTGATTTTGTATCATAATAACTTCTAAGTATTAACAAACTTTAGATTTTCTGTGTCCACTGTTTATTTAGTACCAGTAACAAAGCAGAAGTGAAGGACTGTTCCTTCAAAGATATGTTTGCATGAACTTTTTGTTTCATGACCAGAAGCAACTATGTTGATGGTGGTGTGTTTCTTTCCAGTTTGCTGCGATAACATGCATTCAACTGTGATGCAATAGCACATGACAAAAGGTTCATATAATGATTATGAAATTAAAAATGGGACATGGGATGAACTAGAGACCAAAAAAATTTCCCAAGTTACCTCATAAACCTTCAAATTAAGTGATCGAGCGCTAAAACACAAGTGCAAACTTAGGGGAACTAAGCAGGGTTTGTCAGTTGTCACCACAACACCCTCTCTCACTTTAGGCCAGATGTCCTCCTGCACAATGGGGCTATCCCTAGGGTTAGGTTTACCAGTAAAACATAAATTTGAAATGATTTTAGTTAATGTTTTGGGTGGTTGAAAGGAAGACTAGTGCCAAGCATCAACTTAAGGTGAATGTAGTTATGAAGGGCCCTTCCAAAGGTGTGCTCCAACTCCTCAAATACATGCTGATGATAACAAAGGGGTGATCTTGCTAACAACCAGAAATTTTCCTGACCTTTCACTGAAATGATGGCAGCAAAATTTACTTAGTTTTACAACAAAATTCAGCAAGGGAAATACAATAGGACGAGTCTCAAGTCATATTTTGACTTGTCTTTTCAGTCTGCATTGAGTCATTATATCCAAGTCAGCTATTCTCCCCCCGACCTCGTGCCCCCCTCATCTAACATTGGGGACATGGTGCCACATTTTCCATATGGTCACTTCGTTCTGAGGGAAAGGAATCATCAATGTATTTCCTTTTAGCAGGTTTCTACTCATTGACATTGAAAACTTATCTGGGGGGTAGCACAGAAGTTGAGCACCTTGGTGGTCGTTAGCCTCATTGGCAATCACTTCGTATCTAACAAGGTCAATCATCATTAGGCCTTGATAAGATGATTTTTGCACTGTTCGACTCTAGCACATCATTCACAACTGGTGAGTTGTGCTCATACCTTAGGGCCCATTAGCTTCATTGGTGGGTTCTTTTGTGCTTGGAAGGTGTTTTCCTCATTGACATTTGACTAAGTGCCTGTCCCCCAAGTGTCAACTTCAACACATCATCCACTGGGAGCAGTGTATAGGTTATGTGGTCATAGGTTCCACTTTTAGATGAGCATGTGTATGGATGAGACCCTCTTTCAGCTGATCAACCAGGGCTTCAGACTTGTTGACTCCATTGGCCAGTGAATAGGCACATGGGATCAATGCCATTCTTTAGTTTTGTAGAGATTACTGGGCTCTTGGCATCACATAGGGGGATATCACTCCTTGAATCACCATTGTTAATTCCTAAATTTACCCCTTGCAAATTAAGTGGGTTAAAGGCCAACACATATATGATTAGGCTGGAGATTCAGAGACATATAAAGATACAGACTAGGGGTTGGTTCTGAGAGAGACTAGTTGCAAGATTTGATTTAGTTATAGTTCAAACACTTTTTGGCACAGATGGGAGAGAGTTGATATTTTTAGTAGGTTCCCTACTTTGTAGGAGATGGAGTTCCAAGCATGCTACAATAGTATTGAAAATATGTTCAGATTCCTAATGGACTAAGTATTCTACTGAGGCTTCTTGAGGTGACATTCATGGTACTTAATATTTTTAGTAGGTTTCATCTAAAGGCTCGCATGTAATGATATATTTTCAATACTTGCATGTCGATTCTGATCAGTGAATTTGGATTCCTCGCTGAAAGAAAATTCAATGAGTATGATTTCGTGAGATTTTGAGGACATTCTATTTTTAGCAGTGGTTGCATGTTAGGTTTAATTGCACATTCAGGGTCACCACCATGTTCCAATTCCAATATTTTTCATCCAGGTTTGACATAGTTCTATTTTTAACAATTAGCACATGGCAGAGGTGATTACATATATGGACTCCCCATTGAGTTCTAAGTGAGATGGTGGTGGTTTTGTGAGAATCTGAGCATTTTTTTGTTTTAGCAGTCACTGCATGGGAGCATTGTAAGTATATTTCGGTTCCTCATAAAATTCTGAGTCTGAGTATAATATTGTGGGCATGTGAGGTTTCTATTTTTAGTGGTGTTTATTTTTAGTTGTGCTATATATGGCAGGGTCCCCCTATCTATTCTAGGCATTTGATATCTTTTCCTATTTTTTAGGGAGATTTCTTTTTTTTGGTATGTTTAGTTTTAGTAGCATGAGGCTGCAGTTTGGGGATTGACATGTGGCCGTATTGGAGAGTGCACACATGGGAATAATTTGGATGAGACAAACATACAACCCAACGAGTTAGCCATGGAACATGAGTTCACATTTTGGACGTCCCAAGTCAAAAACTTGTTGCAGCGGGTGGAGCTGCTTGAGCATAAAAATACACAACTCCGGGCCGAGGTGGTAGACCTCAAACAACTAGTCTTGGAGATGAAACAAAATAAAATACCCATTGATAGACTCTCCCACATTGCAAACAGAGCTCTCCCACATCAAGAACCTATAAAATGAAATGCGCTCACAACAGACACTTTTTAAACAGGAGGCGGAAACGCAGCAGCAGCCGCTTAAATCTTGGGTTGAAGCTGTCCGTAAAAGGGAAACAAGGGAATGACTCCCCCCCTCTGGCCCCCACCCCCCACTTACAATGGTTGAGTTGGTTATACAAGAAAAATTGAAAGAGGAGCACCTCCACCGTACTAGAGAGCTTAATCTGTGTTCATTTTTCTAGTGCAATAGATACAAGCACAATATTTCTGAAAACTAATAATTACTTCTAAGGATGTTGACCTTCTTCCAATTTCTCCAGTATTCATTCAACAATTATACTTCAGAAATTGAACCATATAAAAGCAGTAGAATAGTAGAGATCACAATGAAAAAGGAAAGCACAAGATTTACCCTAGGAAAATTTGTTACCAACTTACCACAAAATCTAGCAGGATTTGGACAGGGAAACCCTACAAGACAAAGTGCTAGACTAAGTGCTAATAATGGGACAATGGCCTACTGTCACCACAGCCAAGGTCCCTTGTTCTTTACGGACTTTCATTGATTGGAGGAGTCCCAGTAGCAAGGAGATTTTTGAGAAATCAAAGCAAGTAGATTTAGGGTTTGATTTCTTCTTTCTTGATAATTACTTGTGAATTATGTTGGCTTCTTTTACTTCTCTGTTATATTATCTTTCATCAAGCAATTACCAAATTATGTGTATGAAGATCACAAAAGCACGAGACACAAGATGTAGGTACTCTGCCTGGGATAAACCCAGTCAAAATCTCTTCCTTCAATAGTTTTTCCTAAGGCTCTTCAACCTAGACACAAACCTCCTCCAACCAACAAGTCAACCCTTCCTTCTAGCATCTTCGATCTAGACCTTTGACATTGCAACAACAACACTTCGATCTATGCAGCAACAACTACTTTGACTTATCCAACACTTCGGTCTATGCAACACTTCGACATATTCAACAACAAAACTTTGATCTATGAAACACTTCGACCCCAACAACTTCGATCCTGTTATGGCCCAGTATCTTTCCAAAAAAGAGGGAGAGAGAACCCAAAAACGTCGATCTTGTACTTCAACTTCTTCCTCCTGCACTTCGCACTTTTTCTGCATTGCTTGTTATGTGTATCAAACTTGTGGAGTGGAGGTCCAAATAAATCAAACTGCACTGTATATATAGGCTTCTTGTGGGTCAAATTATCCGCTTTTAGGTCGACTTCATCAGGCAAGGGTTGACTTGGTGTGTGTTGTTTTTGTAGCATTGGAAAGTGTTCCAAGTCTCATTTTTTGGGAAGAGGCTTGGACATCAGTATTCCAGAGAACCCAGAAATCGTTTGTGGAAATTCCACTCTAATCATGCTTTATTACATCATGCTTTATTACAACAGTTAATTATTTTAAAGTGATCCCTAAGTCTAAACTTAGGGAAATTAAATAATTAAAGGGTATTAAAAAAGCAGATTGTGAATCTTCTAGAAAATGAAGATTAAGTCATCTTTTAATCTGAGCCATTAATTAAGGATATAATCTGGACCCGTTGATTCATCAACGAGAAGACTATAAGAGAAGGCTTGAGGGTCATTTGGAAAGCAAGCCAGACACATTCTTAGTACTCGAAGGAAATCGATTCTGAAGTAAGAGAATTCAATTTCAGAGGGTGAGGTTGTAGATGTTGGGTTGCAGAGACAGAAGGAGGAGGGAGAAGTCAGCAGAGACGGAGAGAAGGCAGATAGAAGACGAAGAGGAGGCAGCGCTGAGCAGCAGCACTGGCCCTCCACGCAGAGTTACGCAGTGACTGCGTAGAGGGGCCACACAGAGTGATGCAGAGGGAGGAGAAGTGCCTACCGTGTGTCGGCAATTCTTCGAAGGTGTTCGGAAAATTCATCTAAGGTGTATGCTAAATATCTCCTCATCATATATTCTGTAAACGATCTTTTCACTGTTGAAGCTTAATATAAACCCTCATCTGCTGCACCAATTTTCCCATATTGGGTTTTTCTGGGGACAATTGTCCAAAAACAACTGTGTTCATGTGGTTGTTCCTATTGTGTGATACATGTTCTATTTGTTCTTCTGCTTTAGATAAAAGAGAATGCTGCAGGTGTATTTATTTCAAAATTTACTGAAGCATCTGTAAATAACTTATCTTAAATAAGTAGGCGAAATAAGTCAATCATTGCAGTAGCATTTTCAGATTGAAAATTTCACATGATATTAGAGCTAAAGGCAAAAGACAGAAGAGGAGGTTTTGCAATGGAACTAAGATCCAACTTAGATGCAACAACAACTCAGAAGGGTTCACGCAGTCCTCCAGAACACATGGAGAAACAAAAGGATCATGGCATCACTGTTCTGGCATCCAGACTAGAAGAGGATTTCGCTTGTGTGTCAAGCACGACCTCCCCAGGAGTTTGGTATATTGACAGTGGAGCATCTGCTCACATGACGGGAGTTCGAGAATGTTTTTCGAGCTACCAGGAAGAGCAGATGAACTTTCTGTTGATTTATGGTAGCATCGGATGTGCTCTAGCCTTGTAATTTTGTATATAGGCTAAGACACATGCATTCCATAATACCTAGAAAGAATTTTGGAAAATTCCACTTAGAGATGGTTTAATTAAATAAATTAATTGTTTTTTAATGTTTTCCTAAGTCTAAACTTAGGGAAAATGATTAATTAAAGTGTATTAATTAAACTAAATATGAATCTTCTAGATAAAGTCATGGATCAACTCTCAGTTAATTCTAGCCCTTGATTATGATTAAATCTTGGCCGTTGATGAGTCAGTGAAAGATTATAAAGGAGAGCTTGATGGGTATTTGGAACACATATCAGACGGAGAAAGAATCTAGAGATCGATTTCTTCAGCCGAAGGAAGAATTGAATTGATTCTCGATTGCAAAGAGGGGAAGGTGAAATCTCCAGGAGGGAGTGTTTCTGAAGGATAGAGAGTACAAGGAGAGAAGAGAGAAGGAAGCCATAGTGTAGAAATTTCTGAATCTTAATTCTTATATGCAGAAATTATTTCTGTTAATCTAGTTAAGCTTCTCCTACTTATACAAGTTATCAACTGAATAAATTCAAGTTAACATCAAAGCAAAACAAATAACAGATCTCTACCAATTCAGATCTAGAATAAGCACATGCACACATAGACAAAGTGACACAGTTATTTCTGGACAAACTATCCCTGGAAAAACCCAATGTGGGAAAACCGATCTCTGGCTGCTGGAGGGCTCTATTATTAAGAATATTTCTGAATACACAACTCTGGGTTCTAGATCTGAAAAACCCTACAAAAAAAACTCTAGATTTGCAGCACCTAGCTGATCTAAGACCAACAATACTGACTGATCCACACCCTCAAACAGGATTTATAGAACTCAGCCAGATCTAGGCCTAGAAACCCCAGATCTGCCCCTGAAAGACACTGCGTCAGCCTCCGAAGGCCTCCAAAAGCTCTCGTTACCGGAAGGACCGCGTTACTCTCGACTGGTGATTTAGGTCACTACGCGCTCTATGTTCTTCACAGAACCCTAAAGGGCTTCCCCGAAAAATCACGCGTCCTTTCGTTACTCGTCTCGCCGTCGTTGTCATTGTCTGCGTCGTTGCCGCTTTCTATCACATTACGTTGCCTTCCTCTCGCTCGTCTTTCCCGATCTCTTTCTCTCGCTTCATATTCTATCTTGAGACCGATCATCCCCTTGGTCTAAATTCCCCTCTCTGCAACTGAAACACTTGAGAATTCTTAGCGACCCCGCCCTAGAATCTCAGCTTAGCTTCAGTGCTCTGCCTCTGTGTGTCTTACAAATGACCCCAAGCCTTTCCTTTATACTTTTCTCGTTGACAAATCAACAACCAAGATTAAATCTTTAATCAATGGCTAAGATTAAAAGAAAGTTTGATCCGTGTGACTTAAGACAATTTCATCACATGTTTAATTAAATTCACTTTAGTTATTTTATTTTCCTAAGTTTTAACTTAGGAAATACATTAAAATAATTAATTAATTTAATATCTCCTAAACTAGATGACATTTCCCAAATCCATTTCTGGGTCTTGTAGAACAAGTGAACTCTAGTCCTTTCTCAAAATTTGGGACCTAGAGCACAACTGATGCTACCCCAAATACACAAAATCTCAACACTCCCTCTTAGCATCAAGGGTATGCTCTAGCAATACATCACACTTATGCATTACATGATTTTGGGCACTGGTTCTGTGTGCCGCCGGTCGGCCTTTGCCACTCTCCAATCCCATCTCGCCGCCGCCATTTTGTACCGCGCCCATGACTTTACAGCATCGCCACTCGCAATCGCATTATAGTTCTCTTCTCAATATGCCGTGATCTTGCCGTCTATGCAGCATCGAAGCATCGTGCTGATTCCTGGTCAGACCGCAACTTCGGGGCTTGTTGAGAGAAACAACTGAATCTCCTGCCCAATCTTTGACAGACAATTCAGATGGGCTACATCCTTATCACTGAAGCTCCATAGGCTACAAATCTGTGCTGGCATCTAAAGAACGATGCACAACTACAGCTTTGCCTGCGTAATCGGACTCCCTCTGCACTACTGAAGTCACATCAGTGCCTTGTGTTGAAATCTATCACGCTGCTGCTACATTGTGTTGTCCCTCTGAAGCTCTTTGCGCTACTGCAGCTCTGCACTGCGTAAGAAGCACTGCACTGCGCTGCTGAAGTCACATCAGCCTCTGCGTTGCTACTGCTTCTACACTGCTGCTGCTATGCTTTGCGCTGCTCCTCCTAGCCTCTAGATTTGCCTTTGTTTATGCCTCATCTGTGATCTATGCACCCACTGCTCCACTTGTCCCGCTACTGTCTTAAGGCTGTCGTAGCTCGCTTGTGATCCAAGAGATGAGCTGCTCAAGGATCCCGCCTTACTTCCATGTAGCTCCTCTACATGTCCATGTCACCCCACCTTCGTGGTTCATGAGCACTCATGGCTACATCATCTCCGGACCCATCATCTGCCACCGCTGCTTTGGAAGAAGATGCTTCCTTTTCCTTCTTCTTTTTGGGACAATGGCTGGAAAAATGTCCCATTTCACCACACTCGAAGCACTTGATCTTAGAAAGATCCTTCTTCTTCTTCGGCTGCTTCTTCGATGCCAAGGCTGCATCTTCCTCCTCTTCGTTCTTAACCTTGCTCAACGTAGGGCTGTGCTGCTTCTTGGTGAACCTTCATAGTTCTTCTTGCCGCAGGATTGACCACAAGCTGTCCCAATCTAGGAGGTCCGCTCTGCCCAAGATACTTTGGACAAATGTTTCCCACTCATCCGTGACTGCATTGAGGGTAGTCCTGACAATTACTGCATCATCTACGGTTGCACCTGTTGCATTCAGCTGATCCCTGATTGACTGCAATCTGAAGAGGAAGTGCTCGATGTCTTCTCCCTTGGTCATCATGAATGACCTCATTTGGGCCTCCAACAACATCTTTCTTTGGACTGATTTTCCCTCATACAGGGAAGTCAACGCCTTCCACATCTCATTAGCTGTCCTCTTCTCAGCTGTGTGTGGTACAATATGGTCCTTGATATTGTCCATTATTACCCGCTTGGCATGCCCAACAACTTCTCTATGCTTCCGTAGGATATCTGCATCTTTCGGCGTGGCCAGGGTCTGCTCTGCATGATCTCTTAGACCATATGCCTCTAGGACAATCAGGATCCTAGCTTTCCATACCGAAAAGTTTGAGAGACACTCTAGCCTATCCTGATCACGCAGTCCATGAGGAGCCATTTTCTCAAAATGTGTCGAAGCTCCTCCTCTCTATGCTAGAGATATGGATCTAGGGTCCTTTACGAACTGGGCACCCTCTATTCCCTCTGACACTTGATTTCTCTCCTTGGAAATCTACCAAATCAACTATGTTCCAGCTTCTTCTTTGATCCTCTGATCAAACTACTGGCAAGAAACTCTCTGAGAAGCTGATATGTTCCCAAACTTTGTCACTTGTGCTAAGGTTAAAAATATGAAAACTTCAGAAGTTTAACCCCACCAGCTCTTCTGAATTTTTGCAACTTTTCTGCAGACTTTTTCTGGATCTGACAGATTTAGATCTGAATCACAGTGGCTGGCTTCATACCCAACCAACGCTGTTTCTGAGCTGCGTATGCGCAGTAATTGCGTGGGCTTACTAGGACACAGCGCTGGACAGCGTCACCCTTCCCTTTGCGTGAATCTCCTCCTGAAAACTGCGCTGTCCCTTCAAATTTGCTTTTCTGTTGCCTTTCCAACTGCTTTCTGCAGCTAGATCCTTCAAATGCTTCAACTGATGACCCTTCTAGATCCGCAATCCCTCTGATACCATGTAGAAATTTCTGAATCTTAATTCTTATGCAGAAATCATTTTTGTTAATCCTGCTCCAGTTGTGTTTTCTGTTAATCCTGCTAAGCTTCTCCTACTTTAAGCTTCTCCTACTTATACAAGTTATCAACTGAATAAATTCAAGTTAACATCAAAGCAAAACACATAACAGATCTCTACCAATTCAGATCTAGAATAAGCACATGCACAAATAGACAAAGTGACACAGTTATTTCTGGACAAACTGTCCCCAGAAAAACCCAATGTGGGAAAACTGGTCTCTGGCCGTTGGAGGGCTCTATTATTAAGAATATTTCTGAATACACAACTCTGGGTTCGAGATCTAGAAAACCCTATAGAGAAAACTCTAGATCTGCAGCACCTGGCTGATCTAAGACCAACAATACCGACTGATCCACACCCTCAAATGGGATTTACAAAACTCAGCCAGATCTAGGCCTAGAAACCCTAGATCTGCCCCTGAAAGACACCGCATTAGCTTCTGAAGGCCTCCAAATGCTCAGCGTTGTCACTGGAAGGTAATGCGTTACCCCAGACTAGGTGACATAGTCACTACGCTGCCCCTAAGGGTCTCTGCGTAACCCCTGAAGGGTTTCCTGAAAATCTTGCTATCCTTGCTGCTGCCGTCTGCTGCTGCTGCTACTACTGTTGCCTTTCTCTGCGCTGTATTTCTTGGTCTCTTCTCTGCTTCTTGTGTATTCTAGACTCCGGGATCAGATCATCCCCTTGGTCTAAATTCCCCTCTCTGCAGCTGAAACACTTGAGAATTCTTGGCAACCCTGCACTAGAATCTCAGCTTAGCTTCAGTGCTCTGCCTCTGTGTGTCTTACAAATGATGCCAAGCCTTTTTCTTTATACTTTTCTCGTTGACAAATCAACGGCCAAGATTAAATATTTAATCAATGGCTAAGATTAAAAGAAAGCTTGATCCGTGTGACTTAAGACAATTTCATCACGTTTAATTAAATTCACTTTAATTATTTTATTTTCCTAAGTTTTAACTTAGGAAATACATTAAAATAATTAATTAATTTAATATCTCCTAAACCAGATGAAATTTCTCAAATCCATTTCTGGGTCTTGTAGATCAGGTGAACTCTAGTCCTTACTCAAAATTTGGGACCTAGAGCACAATTGATGCTACCCCAAATACACAAACTCTCAACACACACAACAACACAAAGATAGCCAAGCAGCAATTACGCTGGGCGAACGCAGAGCAACAGAGGGAGTTTCGTTTTCAGTTGGAGAGACAGCTGAGGGTTCATCCAGTATCCGAAGGGCATTTCTTGAAGGGGAGAAAACTCTAGTCTCACCCAGGAGTGAGTACCGAGGCAGTCACAACAAGCAACAGTAGTAGTGATGTAGTGACAACGTGGGGGACGTAGTGACTGCGCAGAAATTACGAAGAGCCACTCAGTGTGGGTGTAGGTTAGTGCCGGAACTTCATGGTGAAGTGAGAATTGCCCCACTAGCCTATTCTCATCAGATTTCTTCAGGTGATTAATTGATAATTACAATCACACATTTGGACTCGGAATTTCAGCATAATAAAGAAACCCTCAGATCTGCTGCACCGGTTTCCCGAGTTGGGTTTTTCTGGGGACAATTGTCCAAAAATAACGGTGTCTATGTGTGAATACTTGTGTTATTTCTTTCATGTTGTTTATTTATCGTGAAGTCTGTAACATATTTTATTTTGATATTTAACACAGTAAAATGTTAAATAATTGTGTTGAGATTGCAATAGAAGAAATATAATCAGTAGTTGTAGTAGAATTCTGCATTATAGAATTATAACATGGTATCAGAGCTATCAGATCCAAAGGAAGTAGGGTTAGAGAAGAGACTGCGCAAACCAGATGCTTCAGAAGGAACGCAGCACAGAGCAAAGAAAGGACAGATAAGTATGGCAGACTTAGATGTTTTATCCTCTAGGTTAAAAGAGGATTGTGCATGTTCGTCAAGTTCAGCATCTGCAGGAATCTGGTATATTGATAGCGGGGCTTCAGCTCATATGACTGGAGTACGAGAATATTTCTCGAGCTATAGAGAGGAGCAGATGAACTTCCAAATCACTATGGGGAATAACACGAAATGCACTCCAGTTGGGAAAAGAGCCATAGTGTTTCAGACGAAAGCCAGAACTAGTGTCAAGGTCACAGACGTACTACATGTGCCAGGGCTTGGGATGAATTTAATCTTAGTATCCCAGTTGCAGGACAAAGGGTATGGCATACACTTTATCGGGAAGAAGGTATATGTCAAGCACCCAAGTTGGAAGCAAACAAGGTAGATTGGAGTTAGAAGCAACAAACTATACAATTTGCAGCTTGAATCTCCGATGGCACTAATCAGTAGTAATCTTGAAGACAAGAAAGGGTTGAACGAACTTTGGCGTAGCAGAATGGGGCACTTGCACCATGGTGCATTGAAGGTGCTCAGAGAAACAGTTGATGGGGCACCTGCTCTTAGTACGGAGCATGATGATGTATGCCGAGGATGTGTACTTGGGAAGTACGCTAAGGTAGCCTTTCCCAGAAGTGAAAACCGAGTAGCAAGCATATTAGGACTGATACACTCAGATATCTGTGGACCTATGTCCACTAACGCTCTCAAGGGTGGCAAATATTTTTTCACATCAATCGATGATCACTCCAGGAAGACCTGGACCTACTTCCTGAAGACTAAAAATCAAGTCTTTGAAAAGTTCAAAGCATTCAAAGCTCTTGTTGAAAATATGATGGGGAAGAAAATCAAGATGTTGCGTTCAGATAATGGTGGAGAATACATAGATGGAGACTTCACAAATTTCTGCGAAAAGGAGCACATCAGGAGGGAGTGGACTGTGCCATACAATCCTAAACAGAATAGTGTGGCAGAACGGAAAAACAAGACAATTGTAGGTGTAGCCAAGGCCATGCTATTCGACCTTGATTTTCCCAGATATTTATGGGTTGAAGGCTGCAACATGACAGTGTACATCCAGAACAGGACTCCTCATAGAACATTGAGGAAGAAGACTCTTGAAGAGGTTTTCACAAGGAAGAAATCAGAGGTAGGGCACCTTCGGATATTTGGTTGCATGGCATATTGTCATGTACCAAGCGAGAAGAGAAGTAAGCTTGATCAAACTACAGAAAGGGGGTATCTTGTAGGATACAGTGAAACCTCCAAGGCATATAGGATCTATATTCCTAGCAGCAGGAAGGTTGTGATAAGACGTGATGTTAAGTTCATGGAGGATAGAGATTTTCAGAAATCGCGTGATATACCGGCAGAGGATCAAACTGCAGAAGTTCCCTTGGTTCAAGAGCAACAGGGGCACCAAGAAGAACAGACAGAAAGACAAAATTTGGCACCTAGTACAGGTACTAATGTTTTTACAGAAGATCAGGAGGAGACTCAGTCTGAGGAACAGCCAGATTAGGAGGAAGAGTTGAGAGAACAACCTTCCACCAGTGGTCGGATCAGCAGGGAAGCTCAACAGATACCGAGGGACACAAAAAAAATTTATTGGGACTCCCAGGAATGGGAAGAGACGACGTAGACTTCTTGACAGGTACCAGGCTTTGGTTGCCCAAGGAGAGGAACCTTCCAGCTTTCAGGAAGCTGTTGAGCACCAGGAATGGGTAGATGCCATGATAGAGGAGTATGCTTCTATCATGACAAATGATGTCTGGGAAGTTGTGCCCAGAGTCCCAGACCTTAGAGAAGATTAGTTGTTGGATCACGATAGATCTACAAGATCAAATACGCTGTAGATGGTAGCATAGAGAAATATAAGGCAAGGTTCGTGGCAAAAGGGTATGTTCAGAAGGAAGGTATGTCCACTTAGAGATGTGTTGGCGTGCGGGGTTTTGACCCAGGTTCGGTTTTAAGGTTTGCCAACAAACCCCTGTATTATTGGCCCTTTCGGCAATGGTCTGCTTGTGCAGGTCAAGGTCTCACCCGAAGTAGTATGGGAGGGTGCAAGAACCAGGTTTCCGCACCCTGAGAGAGAGGAAGTTAATTCAAGAGGGTCCCTTTTGATTTGACAGACCTGCGCAGGATAAGCCCTAACGCGGAAACCTTTAATAGTATATCAACAGAGTAATTTTAAGCGAAGACCATAATTCATCAACTTAACACATAACCAGAGCAAGGCACTTAAACTAGATCTATGCATTCATAATATCGCATCCACGTGCGCATCAGTAGATTAGAAATAACATAAGGCGCAACTGATAATCATAACACATAAACACTTAAATATCACAAAACAATCTTCTCATTCATTCATATCTAGATCCCACTTACAGACTCTAGCTACTAGCCTGCGCACACAGCCAGCGGGGTCCGCACACAGCAGGACTCACGGTCTCCGCGCACACAGCCAGCAGGAGCCCTTTCCTAGACAATCGACATAGAAGATCCACAAGTTTGTATCTTACTTAATTCTCACTTGCCTACTCTAGACTCGATTTATCTATCTATTTATAACATCTTAGCCTGCGCTGCTCTATGGTCTGCAAACCACGGTTTGCAGACTCCTGGTCTACCCTTTGACCCATTACAATACATTGGGGCTTTGACCTGCCCCAATGCCCCTGCGCTAGACCAAGTATTACAAAAATATTACAAAACTGGACCAAAAATGTAGTTAGGGGACCTCGTTCCAATAGTTGTCCAACACAATCTTGTGACTCATCCCGAGTCACAGCACCGGCGGGGTCTTCATTGTTTCCTAGAGCTGCTCAATAGCAGCAGCCAACAGGGGCAGAACACCTATGCTCTGCGCGGCTGCATTCTGCGCAATGTCAATCAACTTTTGCGAAGTTGGTCCTTCAGTGGCGACGGTGACACTTTCCAAGGTCTGATTCAACTGTCGCACGACGCCTTCTAACTCCACCTTCAAACTCCTGCGAAAGTTTGAGAGCTTCATCAGCCCAAGGCGTTAGATGGTCTCTGAGTACCTGCTTCTTGCGCCAGAGCTCCACAATTTCTGGCTGGTCCAAAGGCGTGCTAGTCGTTGGGATGGAACAAGGGTGTTCATAGTGGCTTCCATTTGCTCAAAATCTTGCTCCTTTTGGTGTAGCTCCTGATCGATTTGGCGAAGGAGGGGGTCATGCTGCACCCGGGACCATAATTCCATAGCAGTCTCAAACAAAGTGGTGCCTTGACTGATCTTCGCGGTAATAGTGGTTTTTGCTTCCGTGACCAGTGCAACTCGTTGGGCGCGCACCTCCGGGGGGGTCTCAAGCTGTAGCTTGGCTTGCAACGATGCTATCTGAAGCTCTAAATCGGCCTTAACAACCTGTACCTCAGTCCGAGACGCCTTCAAAGCAGCGACCAAGCCCTCAACCTTGGCCTGCAGCGCAGCAGAGGCAGGAATTACTTTTGACATGTCTTCATAGAGTTGGTCTATTAACTGCTCTAACACAGCCTGTTGTGCGATGGCGGCAATGTGTGTAGCCTGGGCCTGGGCGGCTTCAGCAGCTTGAGTCACAATAGTCTGTTTGGCCTCGCTAAGGTGCTGTTGTGCTCATAGTTCTCTGTGCTGAAGCTCACTGGTGATGGAGGTAAATAAGTCGTGCAGCTGCGCACCCGTCAAGTGCCCAACATTGAGATCGACTGAAGAGCATGCACAGACTTGGTTGCATAATTCTGTGGGTACCATTGCAAAAGCTGCACTTGGGAGGGGGTGAATCCAGCTATCCATGATGGTGGTCAGGGCTGTAACTGTAGTTGGCGGGCCAGCTCGTTTCTGCCTTGTTTGATCCATGCTCGCTTGACTCTACCTCGCTTGATCCACGCTCGCTTGAAGGGTGTCTGCCTTTATCCGGAAAGCCTGCAGCTCAGATTGCAAAACTTCTATTGCGACCTTGTGGTGTTCTTCCAAAGCAGCCCATCGATCCTCGGACACGACAATGACGGCGTCAACAATTTTCTCTAGGTCATCCTCTGTCAATGTAACCTCTATGTCTGCACGGGGCTTAATAGCCTTACGCTTCTTCCTTGACCCCTTAAGAGGTTCGCTGGTGTGTTTGATACCACGCGGGGACGCCGTGTCTGCGCCATCGAGCTCATTAAGGTCCTGATCCGGCTGCGACTCTGGTTCTGTCTACACGGTAGCGCTCGTGGGGGCGGTGGGGGTCGTGTGCTACGTCGTAGCAGGAACCGCTAAATCCTTCATTGTGGCGGGCGGAGTAGTATCCTTTGGGGCTACGTTTTGGCCGGAAGTGCCCGCTGTGCCTGGGCTGGACATCTGGGCGACAATCTTAAACTCAGGTGGGCAAGTTGCAATCACTTGGTCAATCTCTGCTTCTGTGGCCATATACGGAAGGTTATACCAAGCAGGATCTTTGTGGGCCCGAACCTGCACATTATGCATGGTAACCTGGAAGGCCACAATATGATTGTATTTGTTGTAGACCGTAGGCGACAAGCGCGGTTGGGAATGAATTGCTGCTGCCAGGGTTCGATCATATAGTACCCAAAAGACCTTGTTCTCTTCCACCCGTTTGGGATCTTTCGAATCCTAGAGGTTAGCAAACCGTGCTCCTTCACACATGCCTGGCTCGAGAGCGGGAAACACTGCTTCTTCAGGCGTCTCCCACGCAACTAAGGCAATTAACAGTATCATCCAAGAGTAGTAGAAAGGTTTTCCTTGATCCTGGGCCTCACGCACATTGTCGAGAAATTCATCAACAAGGTACTGCGACCAGTTGAAGCAGACTCCCTTTTCACATCTACGAATTACATTGTAGTAGCCGTCGCCTGGCATTTGCGCATCAATTTGCATGCAATTAACAGGGTACCCATGAGCGTCCTTGGATCACTAATTGTATCTATCTAAAATCCTCGTTGGTTGCGAGCGACACGGTATCTCTATTGGACATCTTCAGCAATCTGCTACTCAAACTTCTTGCCAATGCCCTGCTCAGGACTCTGCCCATGCATGGGGAGGCTGGTGATTCGGTGAATTAAAGCAACATTGATCGGTATGCGACCTTGGATCCATAAGCACCCGTCGTGGACTAGCGCCAGCAACTGGCGAACAATCAATCCGGTGATGTTGTAACGGCCAAAGTGAGGGATGCGCAACAAGTTTAAGATCCCCGACCCGGCCAATCCACGTACCCACGGCATTGGCTTCACCTTTGGTACGTTGTCATACATCACCCTTTCAAGGTATAGCTCTGGAGCCAGCGAAGGGAAGGCGTCCAGGTTGCCCAGATCACGATCATCAAATTTAATGAGGGGGAGGCATTCAAACATATCTCCTTGCAGGGGCACCTCCTCTGGTACCAGAGGCATCTGGAGGTAGGCGCAGATGACATCGACATTCTTGGGGGCGCGCGTCGCTGGCTTGCTTTGCGTAACATAAGGCAACAACCAGGTTAGCGGAGTTGGATGCAGGGCTTCCTCCATAATCGTTAAAGGGCGCTTTGAAGAACCAGACGATCGTCCCTTAGACACTTTCCAGGGGAATGCACAATTCGGGGGGACGTGCGAGGTTTTACCCTAGCCCACTTTGTCTCCTTTTACTTTCCTGTTGCTGTGCCCTTCACCTTCCCTTTCCCCTTCCGTTTTGCTGGCGTAGAGACGACCTCCTCCATTTAATGGGTTACTTCTAATACCTCGTCAGATCCAACTTCCCCTGAAATTGTGGTAGCGGTCATTCTTGCTCGGAAGATAAATTCGGGGTTGCTACTATCAGAAGGAGTAGCTCGCTCAGACATGCGGATGGCAATTATACAGACTAGACGAATTTCACCGAGGTGGCCAAGGCGCGAGAGTTTTGGACAACAAAGAAACCCCTTGTGACCGACAACCCTCTTCTTATAGCTCATGCGGATGGAAAACGGCCAGATTAGCTTTATTTGCAATCTATCATTACAGAAACGGTCAAAAATCCTCGTAAATCGCCACATTAATTGCCAATTGCCCGTTCCATTTAACGGTAAACTCGGTTTTTCACACCATTGCTCCGTTCTTACGACTATTTTTTTCCATCGTGCACAACCCCCGCGCCTACATCACGCCCCCTCACACCTCCTGCCCTGCCCAACATCCCTGCGTATCCATCGATCTTGCCTTCGTTTTCGCACCCTAAGGGGTGCAACTTCCGTTACACAGCTACTTCGGCCATCTAGTCATTTGGTCGGCATCGGGTTATCCCTATAGGGTTTCAGACGACTTCCGTTTACGTACCTCGGCAAGAAATCTCCGCGCAGCGTAGCCAATCTGGCGGCACCTCCATCGGTAATTTCTTTCACTATATATAGACCCAGCCAGTTCTTACGAAACTTACTCGGGTGACGCGCAAACTGGCTATCGTAAAGTAATACCAATTCATCCTCCTCAAGGACCTTCTGCCGAATGTGTCGATCATGCCACGCTTTTTCGCGAGCCTTCTGAACTTGCTGGTGGAACTGAGAAATGAAACGATCTTCTTCGAGGACCACTAGCTGTGCCAAGCGCTCCTCCATGGTTCCGCCATGTTGGTGAACGCCGAGATGCGCAGGCTGGGAATGATGTATTCCATAGGCATGACGACCTCCTTCCCGTAGACCA
This sequence comes from Pinus albicaulis, assembly GCA_034641835.2. Classification (NCBI taxonomy): domain Eukaryota; kingdom Viridiplantae; phylum Streptophyta; class Pinopsida; order Pinales; family Pinaceae; genus Pinus; species Pinus albicaulis. Next base: position 1,646,369,487 of record CM076578.1, on the reverse strand, counting down.
TTCTGAAGGGCATTTTTCCCGTTAGTTTCTTAATGTAGTCATGAAGGCCAAGAGTACAAAAGGGATGCATACGTCCCAGTCGCTACGGTCCGCGTTGTAGACCTTAGTGAGCACATGTTCCAATATTTATTGAAGGCTTCTACGGTCCCATTCGCCTGCGGATGATACGGGGTACTCTTCACATGGTGGATTTGGAATCCCTCAGTCAGAGCCATAATAGTTTCAAACAAAATGCATACCTCTGTCGCTCATTAGGATCTTCGGGCAACCAAACCTGGTCAGAATATGCTCAAAAATGAAGTGTGCGGCAGTGTCCGCAGTGCAATCTTTGACAGCTTTCGCTTCCACCCATCTGGTGACATAATCCGTGGCAGTGATGATATATCGGGCATCAGTCTTCTTTCCTGGGAGATTGATGGGTCCGACAAAATCTATGGCCCATTTGTCGAACACTTGCAGGGCCATTTGCGATTGCAGGGGCATCTCATCTCGTCGTGAGGGCTTCCCGGTTCGTTGGCATGCGTCGCAGGCCCGACAGTACGCATGGGCATCGCTGTGCAATGTGGGCCACCACAATCCGGCCCTTAATAATTTTTGTGCAATAACTTTACTTGCATAATGTCCTCCTGCAATTTCTCCATGAGCCTCAGCCAAGATAGCTTGTCTCTCGTGTTCTAGTACATACCTTCGCAGCACCTTGTTTGCGCCCAGCTTGCAGGCGACCAATTCCTCTTTCTGCGGTACTAGATGGCCATTGGGCGCCTTGCCTGTGGTCAGGAATTGGATAATGCCAGCAAAGTGCTCATCAACCACCTTGATAGCAAACAACTGCGCATCAGGGAATCCTTCTTCTAGGTTAGTTGGCTCTTCCCCATTCTTGATCCTGGACAAGTGATTTGGTTCGGCGTTCAACCTCCCTGGTTTCACAATGATTTCAAAGTCATACTCTTGAAATAGCAGCAGCCACCGACAGATCTGTCCCCCCAACACAGGCTTACCTAACAAAAGATTAAGGTATTGTTCACAGCTCGTGAACAAAGAAGAAAATGAGTCTGAATATTCTGCTTTGGGCTTAAAAAAAGGATCTTATTAAAACCGCACTATAGATGCTCGAATTTGTTTAAAGTTACAGTGATCTGGAGATACAGTGGTTCGGACTCCTTGGCACGTTTCAGCAGCTTCATAAGATATCTTGGACAATAACTTGGAATTCCTGTCTCATCTGAAGATACTGTGGTTCAGCGATTACATCACATAGCTCGGATTAGTGCCTATTGTGGACGGTTTTGGAACTGTGATTAGTAGCCTACAGGAAGCTCAGACAGGTATAACAATCATCTTTTCTAGCTCGAAAACTTCCCATAATTATAGAAGGATACCTATCTCTCTCGGACCTATGGGCAGTAACACTTGTGATAGATCGGTCACATCTGTGGAGAAACAGTTGCTGAGACTAGTGGACAATGTCTTGTATGCTCGAAGTTGTTGAAGATCAAGACCTCGAACCTATGGCACCTATAAAAATTCGAACCTGAGGCTTATACTCTGTGTTTTTCGGCTTTCTGTGACAGCCTCTGAGCCTGTGACAATTCTGCATGAAACATAGAATTCCAGGCTTGTGATTAAGCTGAAGCAAACTTGACCTATGGAGAATTTTTAATCTTGTAAGGTGCAGTCTTAGAGCATACAGACTTTGAAGGTTTCTTTGGAGCATCTTGGATACTATCTTGAGCATCTTGCAGGTTTTGTTAATGAACCACCATCAGCTAGTGCATTGGAGCAATAGTGTTATTTGTTGAAAAGGAGAAGTGTGGTGCTGAATAAACGTTGCAGTATGGTGCAGAATTGGTGATGTAGACTGGCACAATAAAACATCTTTGAACTGATAGTCCAGTGAAGAAGCGGAGAAAGGATTGGTGTCCTTGGGGTAGGTGCCCCTAAACACAAGGTTGGTGCCTTGAGAAGATAGGGTCAAAACCCTAGAGGTCGGAGCCTCATCAAAGTCCAAGTTGTTGCTTGGCAACATGTTGGTGCCTGTTTCATTAAAGGGTTGGTGTCCTCACTCATCTATTGTATACAATTATTTGAAAAAGGATTGAAGTTCTGATTAATCCTTAATATTATTATTATACACCTCTTTGTCTTTAATTGTGAAGAATCTAACTGGCAAAAATTAACAATTGAAAAGAAATACTGATTCACCCCCCTCTCAGTATTGGCGACAATATTGTCAAACTTCTATTTTTGTGAATTTTTACTAAATTAGTATATTTCTGTTTTACAGACCTGCTGATTCTTCTCTCATCTTACAGTTTCCTCTCCTCATAGACTACAAACTTGCACCTTGCTACCACATCAAGTTACAATACCCTCATTAGTAGAACTGTGGATTTGAATGAAATCTAGTGAATCAAAGTTTGTACCACCTACCAGTCTCACAAAACAAATCATTAAATTGCTTTATTGTTTAAGATGTGTCTAGTTAGGCACTTGCTGCAGTCCAAGAGCTGATTCCAGCGCCAACATCTTTTGGTGCGGTGCCGGGAGACGAAGGCCTTGTAACGAAGTATTCTCCCAAGTCTATTATTATGAATTGCCGATAATCAGTTCTTGATGGTGAACAAGAATTGGTGACTTGAAGAAGGCTGCAAATTTGTTCACCTGGCGACTCCACGAAGAGGAAGAGGAGTTTCAAGACCTCCTTCTACAAGGAGGAATCAAAGATCTCCAACTGTGACTCCAGTTGTTGACCCAGAGCAAATTATCAAAGATGCTAAAGGAAAACAGAGATCAGTTGAAGCCAAATCTCAGTCAGTGAAGACGGTACACAAAAAGTACGTTCGAAAGCAAAAGGTACCTCTATCTACTTTAGAATCTAAAGAGGTTTTAGTTTCAAAAGATTTTGTTGAAAAATCTCAAGTTGAAGCTACTCCCCTAGAAAATAAAGTTGATATTGTTAACCTAGGCTCAGTTGAAAGTTTTTCTTACTCATCACCTGGTAAATCTAAAATATGTATTGTTCTAGTCAAAGAAGGAGAAACTGAATTTTTGTGTGTTGTGTAATATTCCCAATTAGCTTAGCTAATTGGAATATTTCATTTTTGTTTAATTTTGCCGCTTTAGCTAGAAATAATAAATAAAGTGAGAAATAAGAGGGGTCTCCTCACTTTAGCCACCTCACTTTATAAAATAAAGTGTCTTTCCTAGTTGATTGACGTTATAACTTAGAAAGGAGGCCTTGGGGGTCCACATGTGTATGAGGGGAGGCCTCACGCTGACCCAAGGTTAACTGCGCAGGCTAAGGAGAGTGAAGGACGCAGTCAAGGTTTTGGAGGGAGTTTAGCACTATAAAAGGTGGGGTTCTCACCTCATTTGGGCATGCATGATTTGATATTGATTTGGAGAGCTAGACTTCTGTCTGCTTCAGCACGCCGGTTGTTTAGTCGGTCTGCAGCACTGTTTAGTGCAACCGAGTGTCTCCGGTCAGAGATCTCACCCTTAGCCTCGGGGAACTTCGAGTGCCTGCCCTGGTAAGGTTATTTTATGGTTTCACCCTTAGCTTCGGGGGACTTCGAGTGCCTGCCCTAGTAAGGTTATTTTCTGAGCATCATCATTGGTTCGATTAGTGAGTAGCGACGGCTGCAGTGGAGGAAACCCTTACGGTGCACAACGGAGGTGCGAGAGGCAGGACGCTGTTCCAGAGGGAGGAAGGACGCAGATCAGATCTGAGAGGGAGGACGCTGTTCCAGAGAGAAGGAAGGACGCAGATCCAGTTAGCTAAGGCAGGAAGGACGCAGATCTGGGGAGGCAGTGATAGATCCAGCCTTGGAGGATACAGATCTGAGGAGATATTGATAGATCCAGCCTTGGAGAGTGCAGATCTGGAGAGGTAGCATCAGATCCAGCCTTGGAGGGTACAGATCTGAGGAGATATTGATAGATCTAGCCTTAGAGAGTGCAGATCTGGAGAGATAGCATCAGATCCAGCCTTGGAGGATACAGATGCGAGCCATGCCTGGAGGATAGATCCGGCCTTGGAGAGTGCGGATACGGAGGTGGCATCGAGATCTCGGCCTTGGAGAATGCAGAGATGGGGAGATATTGATAGATCCCGCCCTTGGAGGTACGGTCTGGAGAGAGATAGCATCGAGATCCGGCCTTGGAGGGATATAGATGCGAGGAGATCTTGTCGGTCTGGCTTAGATGCGAAAAAGATAACGACGGTTGGCCTTAGAGGACACGGTCGGGTGATAGGGACACGAATGCGGGAGGATTAAGATCTAGCGGATGCGAGGAAACGCAGTCCGGTCGGGGAGGACGGTCGATGAGCGAGTCGGTGGGTCGGATTTGACAGCGTTTTCAGTGTTTTCAGCCTGGAGGAGTTGATCTTGCCATCTGGAGGTTCTGTAGCCAGTATTACATCTGTCTTCTGCGCTGTCACTAGCAGAGGCAGCGTTTTTATTGGTGAGGGTTTGGAGCCATTTCATCTGTCTTCTGCGCTGTCACTAGCAGAGACAACGTTTTTATTGGTGAGGGTTTGGAGGATTGAGATCGGCCATTTTCTAGTCTTCAGTTCATAGTTCCATTGCATTCCAGCAGCAGCTCTTCATAGCAGATCTTCAGCCAGCTAGGACGCTGTCCCTATCTGCAGCCATTATTTGTTCTGAGAGGGTCTCCACTTGCCTAGGGCAAGGATAGGTGCACTCCTTCTGATTGTCTTGTATTCCTATCTATGTATTCTAAGATTAATAAAATGGCTTAGTGTTCTGGCATTTTATGTGTACCTGTTCCATTATCTGGTTCCAACATTTTGTTTTATATATCTGTCTGGCATATTTCTGTGTATTACTGGTTATTTCCCTTTGGGGATATTACAGTGGTATCAGAGCATAATTCTGGCTCAGCCTGTGGTCTATGACATCGGGGAAGAGATCCTACAGAGCAGTAGCAGTTGCAATACCAGAAACGCAGTTGGAAAAAGGGCCAAAATAAAAGGGTCAAATTTTGAAGTTTGGAATTAGGAGAAACGTTTTCTGGGTTTTTCTGGGTTTTGGGCAAGGATTACCTTCCCAAATTCTTGGAATCTTCTGAGTAGTTTTCAGTGGGTAAATCAGAGGTCGAAGTTAAGCAGTAGTATGGATTTGCAGCAGCCGTGTAGTTTCTGAGGAGCCTGTAGACACATAGCAGAAAGAGCCGATGGCAGTTGATGATGATGAGAGGAGATTTAGAGGAATGCTCCTCCGTCACATGCAGGAGACGTCACAGAGGATGCAGGAGACGTCACAGAGGCTCTTGGCCATGGAGATCAGTCAGAGAGCACTCCCTAGAGTTCTTCAGATCGGTGAGGGATCGGGTGTGTCTCGCCACGTACCAGTGCACGATGCTATCCCCATTGTGACGGCTCAGCGATCCACTATGCCCACATTCTTGCCCGAAGACACAGGGACAGGAGTGCGGGGAGGTGCACGAGAGGGATAATCCGGCTACCCACACGTCTACCATACCTTCTGAGAGTAGAGGACGAGGGTGACGGCAAGAGAGTTGGAGTCCGGCTCGATGGGCAGCCATTTTTGCGGAGTGGCAGGCTTAGGACAGGCATTCATATGGACTCTCTCCCCTTTGAGCGCTATCTCCGGTATCGATGCGGCATCAGCCCCGAGCGGCCTGAGGACACGGATACCACCGCACAGCTAGCAGAGATTATGATCAGCTCCAGCGTGATAGTAGACCTCACAACTTTCAGAGAGGGAACAAGCACTCACACGATAGGGGCTTACAGCGCACAGTGGACAGATTCCATCTACCGACATTTGACGGGTCATCCAGGCACTCAAAAAAAGCTTGGGTGGACAAGTTGGATGCCTCTTTCCAGCTCGACCGAGTATCGGAGAGGGAAACCATTAAAATGGTTACCTCGCACTTAGAGGATGAGGGCACACAGGATTGCAGGGAGTTAGAGATACCACTGGTGTGACCACGAGAGACTCACCATCAGTTAGAGACCTCCTTGGCAGTCCTACATTGCTTACCTCAGTGGAGGAGGTAGAACTGCCTATCAGAGCCATCCCTTGAGGCGGTTTCATGAGCCATGTCAGGAGTCTTCGGGTGGTAACGGTACACGACGGATGGGTGAGGTATCGGGAGATATATCCACTATCAATGAGGCACTAATACTAGGAGAGATATAGGAGTGGTGGATGATGGTCGCGAGACAGCCGGTATCATCGGCCGGACGGATCTTCGAGTTTTTTTTTTTTTTTTTTTTTTTTTTTTTTTTTTTTTTTTTTTTTTTTTTTTTTTTTTTTTTTTTTTTTTTTTTTTGAGGGGAGAAGGCCACATGCGGTGCGGGGCCCAGGTTTTGTTGCGGGACGGGGCTGGAGGGTATGAGAGTGACTTGCGCCGTCGGCGGCCAAGTTGGTCCGCATTGGGGAACAGCTGGATTCCCTGATGGTACAACCTGAGGGCACATTGCAGCATCAGATCATTCCCCTTCAGGTATGCATGGATGGGACTAGTAGTGTTGTTGGAGCATCTCCTTCCGTTGGAGAGAGAGAGGCCGAGCCACCTAGTCAGGTCTCATATGTTGACTTGGATAGTGGTACGAGACGATCAGAGTTGTACAGGGTACAGCAGCCACGTGTTGAGATTGGATGGCGAGAGGTTTTGAGTTGGTACTCGGTGGAGCAGACTATGGATGAAGGGGAGGTCTCAAGGAGAGATCTCACTAGAGATGCACTTCGACACACCATGGGGTGCAATGACTTTCTTTCCTTCTCACAAGAGCAGATAGAAGATGGGGGACATCTTTGGATGGATAACATCTCTCATGCTTGTGTTGGACATCCCTTGAGCCATACACATCATGATGGGAGGTTTTTGCCTACCACCTATTTGATTCTTGATAGGGTCTCATTGATCCTTGAGAAGTTTATGCTTCAAAATTCCATGAAGTGCAAAATCAGAAAATTGATTGGGGAGGATGGTAGCCCTCATGGGAGGAGTACCAGGATGAGGAGAAGGAGGCATCCACAAGTGATTGAGTGGATGGGGATGATGAGCAAGGAGCTAGGAGGCTACTTGCAGATCTGTGCTACCAGGCAGCAGGAGGCTTGGCTGCGCTGGTTACTCTTGAAAGAGTTTGGCCATCTCTTGGAAAACACTCTTCCTAAGAGTCGGAGGGTGGAGGAAAGATGGCTGGATACTTGCATCATGGAGCAGCATAGAGTATGTATGCATGGTGTTGCTATGATACTCGTTATGTCTTCATCACATGAGTTGTATGATGGAAGTATGGGGAGGCAACAAATTATTTGGTTGCTTGGTTTGTTTCTGGGAGAGCAAGGGCAGAATTGCTCTCACACTTTGCATGATGTTGCAGGAAGAGGGGATGGCACTATCTCCTTGATCTTTGATGATGACGGGGAAGCACTTCCATCTTGGGGAGTATTCCACACTTGTTGCAGCAGTATTAGAGAGTCTTTGACAAGGAGCACGTCAAAGAACAGAGTCCTGTATTGACAGGAGCTTATTTTCATGAGCCCCCAGCGTTGTCACCTTGGAGCAGAACATTATGGATGAAGTGTGCGCAGCAGAGATATGGTGGATCTATAACCCATAGGTCCCAGGATCACTTCATATTTGTTGCACAAAGAGGAGGTAATGATGATAGAGACATCTATGGCATATTCTTCTTGACTTGGGTTTCCAATCATGAGGAGGATTATCTTCTTACAGCACATGGTTCATTCTTCTTCATAGCATGCCAAAACACTATGGAGGACTCATTTATGGATCCATGTACCATCTTACTTCCAGCATATGGTCAGATTTGTATGGGAGGCTTGATTATGAGAGAGACACATGAGCTGAATGTGCCTTTGAGTATTTTCTGCACTACATGTTCTAATAGGAGCATGGGAGGAGGCATGGCCACCACGACTACATATGCGTTCTCTTTTGAGGTGGGCCATGAGATTGATATTCATCCATTGTACAGCTATGGGCAAGTGTTTGGCCTTATGTTGTTGTCATATTCAGCCATTTACTATCCATTAGTAGATGTGATGAATCTTGTACATTGCTTGCCATGTAATTTTCTGAAGTTGCAGTGGATGAGACTGCGTTGTATCCTTGAGAGAGATTGTTTGCATTATGTATCCTCAGGTAGAACCTTCAGCAAACATCTCATTAGGGTGATCCATGATGACCATGTCATATTCTTCATGGATGGGTTGTTTTGGGCCAGCTTGTTCTTCATTGATAGAGGAACCTTCTATGGTGGATTGTTTTTCACTTTGCCACTGGAGGGCAATGATTTTGCAGCCCAGGATCAGCATAGACTCTACACTTGTCATGAGTGGAGAGAAGGACAGCATGGGGTAAGCTATGATGCTTGCCAAGTTCATATTTTCAGCCCACCTTCGTTACCAGAGCTTGAGGTGGAAGGAGATTTTCGGGAGTTGCCTTGTTGGAAGGTGGCTCATTTTGTCTGGATGATTGCTTGGAGATGGAGGATCCACAGGAGGGAGATATTCCTCATTATATTTTCGACTCCATGCCTTGATTGGAGAGAAGTGACGAGTTGGTTCACAGTTGATGGGCCAGCTTACACAGTCATAGATGCAGAGCAGCAGCGGTCATGGTCTTCAGTCATAGCCAGAGGCAGTGAGCAGTCCGAGTCATGGGACTTGTGCGATTATTGGCCACAGTGGCGATGGGATCCGGGAGGACTATTGATTGGCTGGTACCATGAGAGGCCAGTTTGGGATCCTGGCATTGAGATATCCCTTCATATCAGGGTGATGCAGGAGACAGAAAGGTTTCAGTGGGACCCAGGCACATTTTACAGTATTGGCAGGGAGCATCAGCTAGAGAGTAGGCTTGTTCGAGCATTGCTTGAGAACAAGAAATTTTTGCCGGAGGAGGATGCCACTTGGGAGAGCGAGCAGAATTTACAGCATCCATCACTTCAGTTGCTTGAGGACAAGCAACGTTTTGCCGGGGGAGACTGTAATATTCCCAATTAGCTTTGCTAATTGGAATATTTCAATTTTGTTTAATTTTGCCGCTTTAGCTAGAAGTAATAAATAAAGTGAGAAATAAGAGGGGTTACCTCACTTTAGTCACCTCACTTTATAAATAAAGTGTTTTTCCTAGTTGATTGACGTTATAACTTAGAGAGGGGGCCTTGGGGGTCCACATGAGCATGATGGGGAGGCATCAGGCTGACCCAAGGTTAACTGCGCAGGCCAAGGAGAGTGAAGGACACAGTTAAGGTTTTGGAGGGAGTTTAGCACTATAAAAGGTGGGGTTCTCACCTCATTTGGGGATGCATGATTTGATATTGATTTGGAGAGCTAGACTTCTGTCTGCTTCAGCACGCCGGTTGTTTAGTCGGTCTGCAGCACTGTTTAATGCAACCGAGTGTCTCCGGTCGGAGATCTCACCCTTAGCCTCGGGGGACTTCGAGTGCCTGCCCTGGTAAGGTTATTTTCTGGTTTCACCCTTAGCTTCGGGGGACTTCGAGTGCCTGCCCTAGTAAGGTAATTTTCTGAGTAACATTCTTCAGTTTCAGTGGTAGTCAGCAGCAGTTTCTTGGTGGAGATTTGGAGAGAAAGCCCTTCGGTATGCACGAAGCCCCCAGAGGTAGAACGGCCCATTCCGGTGGGAGGAAGGGCCTTGGTCTGATGCGAGAAAGGTAGGGCGGCATTCCCGAGGAGAAGGAAGGACGCGAGATCCGGTTAGCTAAGGCGGGGAAGGGCCCGGTTGGGAGAGCGGTGCCGGGGCCGAGTCTTGGAGGACCCGGATCTAAGAATCTTAGCCTCAGGAAGTGCGGTCACGGAGAGAGTAGCATCGGATCCGGCAGTGAAGGATACGAGATCGAGGAGAGGTTGATAGATCCAACCTTGGAGAGTGCGAGATGCGGGAGAGATAGCATCGAGATCCGGCCTTGGAGGATACGAGATGCGGAGATATTGACAGTCCCGGCTAGATCTAGAGAAGATATGACCGGTCCGGCCTTGGAGGACGCGGTCCCGAGGAGATATTGGCGGAATCCGGCCCTAGATGCGGAGATAGCCGACGAATCTAGCCTTGGAGACGCGGATACGAGGAGATATTGGCAGATCCAGCCTAGATCTGAAGATATAGCAGCAGATCTAGCCTTGGAGGACGCAGATCTGGAGTGATAGGACGCAAATCTGGATAGGAGGACTCAGATCCAGCAGATCTGGGCAGAGAGGACGCAGATCCAGTCAGGGAGGACGCTGATCTGATGAGCAGGATCTTGTGTGTGGGGTTTGGCAGCGTTTTTCAGTGTTTCCAGCCTTGAGGAGCTGATCATTTCATCTGGAGGTTTTGTGGCCAGTAATTCATCTGTCTTCTGCGCTGTCACTAGCAGAGACAACGTTTTTATTGGTGAGGGTTTGGAGGATTGAGATCAGCCAGCTTCTAGTCTTCAGTTCACAGTTCCATTGCATTCCAGCAGCAGCTCTTCATAGCAGATCTTCAGCCAGCTAGGACGCTGTCCTTATTTGCAGCCATTATTTGTTCTGAGAGGGTCTCCACTTGCCTAGGGCAAGGATAGGTGCACTCATTCTGATTATCTTGTACTCCTATCTATGTGTTCTGAGATTAATAAAATGGCTTAGTATTCTGGCATTCTATGTGTACTTGTTCCATTACCTGGTTCCAGCATTTTGTTTTATATATCTGTCTGGCATATTTCTGTGTATTATTGGTTATTTCCCTTTGGGGATATTACAGTGGTATCAGAGCATAATTCTGGCTCAGCCTGTGGTCTATGACATCAGAAAAGAGATCATACAGAGCAATAGCAGTTACAATACCAAAAACGCAGTTGGAAAAAGGGCCAAAATAAAAAGGTCAAATTTTGAAGTTTGGAATGAGGAGAAACGTTTTCTGGGTTTTTCTGGGTTTTGGGCAAGGATTACCTTCTCAAATTCTTGGAATCTTCTGAGTAGTTTTCAGTGGGTAAATCAGAGGTTGAAGTTAAGCAGTAGTATGGATTTGCAGCAGCCGTGTAGTTTCTGAGGAGCCTGTAGACACATAGCAGAAAGAGCTGATGGCAGTTGATGATGATGAGAGGAGATTTAGAGAAATGCTCCTCCAACACATGCAGGAGACGTCACAGAGGATGCAGGAGACGTCACAGATGGTGCAGGAGACGTCACAGAGGCTCTTGGCCATAGAGATCAGTCAGAGAGAACTCCCTAGAGTTCTTCAGATCAGTGAGGGATCGGGTGTGTCTCGCCATATACCAGTGCACGATGCTATTCCCATTGTGACGGCTCAGCGATCCACTATGCCCACATTCTTGCCAGAAGACACAGGGACGGGAGTGCGGGGAGGTGCACAGAGGGATAATCCAGCACCCACACGTCCTACCATGCCTACCTTCCTGGTAGAGGACGAGGGGTCGACAGCACCGAGAGAGTTGAGTCCAGCTCGATGGGCAGCCGTTTTTGCGGAGTGGCAGGGCTTAGGACAGGCATTCATGGATACTCTCCCCTTTGAGCGCTATCTCCAGTATCGATGCGGCATCAAACCCCCTGAGCAGCACAAGGGGCACGGATACCACCGCACAGCTAGTAGAGATTATATTCAGCTCCAGCGTGATAGTAGACCTCACAACTTTCACAGAGGGAACAAGCACTCACATGATAGGGGCTTACAGCGCACAGTGGACAGATTCCATCTACCGACACCTGACGGGACATCCAGGCGCTCAGAAGAAGCTTGGGTGGACAAGTTGGATACCTCTTTCCAGCTTGACCGAGTGTCGGAGAGGACAACCATTAAAATGGTTACCTCGCACTTGGAGGATGAGGACACACAGGATTGCAGGGAGTTCGAGGATACACCTAGTGTGACACAGACTCACCATCATTAGAGACCTCCTTGACCGTGCCGGGTGATATCATAGTGGAGGAGGTAGAGCCTACCCCGGTAGAGCCATCCACTGAGGCGGTGACTGGAGCCATGTCCGAGTCTTCGGGTGGTAGCAGTACACGACAGATGGGTGAGGTATCAGGAGATATATCCACTATCGATGAGGCACTAGGAGATACAGAGGTATTGGATGATGGTCGCAGACAGTAGTATCATCGGCTTCTGACGGATCTTCGAGTTTTGAGGGAGAAGGCCACATCAGTACGGGAGACCGTTTTGTTGCAGGACCAGGAGCTGGAGGGTATGAGAGTGACTTGCGCCAAGTCGGCGGCCAAGTTGGTCCGTATTGGGGAGCAGCTGGATTCCCTGATGGTACAACCAGAGGGCACGTTGGAGTGTCAGACCATTCCCCTTCAGGTATGCATGGATGGGACTAGCAGTATTGTTGGGTCATCTCTTCCCGTTGGAGAGGGAGAGGCAGAGCCACCTAGTCAGGTCTCATATGTTGACTTGGATAGTGGTCTGAGACGATCAGAGTTGCACAGGGAACAACAGCCACGTGTTGAGGTTGGATGGCGAGAGGTTTTGAGTTGGTTCTCGGTGGAGCAGGCTATGGATGAAGGGGAGGTCTCAAGGAGAGATCTCACTGGAGATGCACTTCGACACACCATGGGGTGCGATGACTTTCTTCCCTTCTCACAAGAGAAGATAGAAGATGGGGGACATCTTCGGATGGATAACATCTCTCATGCTTGTGTTGGACATTCCTTGAGCCACACACATCATGATGGGAGGTTTTTTCCTACCACCTATTTGATTCTTGATAGGGTCTCATTGATCCTTGAGAAGTTTATACTTCAAAATCCCATGAAGTGCAAAATCAGAAATTTGATTTGGGAGGATGGTAGCCCTCATGGGAGGAGTAGCCGGATGAGGAGAAGGAGGCATCCACAAGTGATTGAGTGGATGGGGATGATGAGCAAGGAGCTAGGAGGCTACTTGCAGATCTGTGCTACCAGACAGCAGGAGGCTTGGCTGCGCTGGTTACTCTTGAAAGAGTTTGGCCATCTCTTGGCAAACACTCTTCCTAAGAGTCAGAGGGTGGAGGAAAGATGGCTGGATACTTGCATCATTGAGCAGCATGGAGTATGTATGCATGGTGTTGCTATGATACTCGTTATGTCTTCATCACATGAGTTGTATGATGGAAGTATGGGGAGACAGCAAATTGTTTGGTTGCTTGGTTTGTTTCTGGGAGAGCAAGGGCAGATTTGCTCTCACACTTTGCATGATGTTGCAGGAAGAGGGGATGGCACTATCTCCTTGATCTTTGATGAGGACGGGGAAGCACTTCCATCTTGGGGAGTATTCCACACTTGTTGCAGCAGTATTAGAGGAGTCTTTGACAAGGGGCATGTCAAAGAGCAAAGTCTTGTATTGACAGGAGCTTATTGGCATGAGCTCCCAACGTTGTCACCTTGGAGCAGAACATTATGGATGAAGTGTGCGCAGCAGAGATATGGTGGATCTATAACCCATAGGTCCCAGGATCACTTCATATTTGTTGCACAAAGAGGAGGTAATGATGATAGAGACATCTATGGCAGATTCTTCTTGACTTGGGTTTCCAAGCATGAGGAGGATTATCTTCTTGCAGCACATGGTTCATTCTTCTTCATAACATGCCAAAACACTATGGAGGACTCATTTATGGATCCATGTGCCATCTTACTTCCAGCATATGGTCAGATTTGTATGGGAGGCTTGATTATGAGAGAGACACATGAGCTGAATGTGCCTTTGAGTATTTTCTGCACTACATGTTCTAATGGGAGCATGGGAGGAGGCATGGCCACCACTACTACATATGTGTTCTCTTTTGAGGTGGGCCATGAGATTGATATTCATCCATTGTACAGCTATGGGCAAGTATTTGGCCTTATGTTGTTGTCATATTCAGCCATTTACTATCCATTAGTAGATGTGATGAATCTTGTACATTGCTTGCCATGTAATTTTCTGAAGTTGCAGGGGATGAGACTACGTTGTATCCTTGTGAGAGATTGTTTGCATTATGTATCCTCATGTAGAACCTTCAGCAAACATCTCATTAAGGTGATCCATGATGACCATGTCATATTCTTCATGGATGGTTTGTTTTGGGCCAGCTTGTTCTTCATTAATGGAGGAACCTTCTATGGTGGATTGTTTTTCACTTTGCCATTGGAGGGCAATGATTTTGCAGCCCAGGATCAGCATAGACTCTACACTTGTCATGAGTGGAGAGAAGGACAGCATGGGGTAAGCTATGATGCTTGCCAAGTTCATATTTCCAGCCCACCTTCATTACCAGAGCTTGAGGTGGAAGGAGGTTTTCAGGAGTTGCCTTGTTGGGAGGTGGCTCCTTTTGTCTGGATGATTGCTTGGAGATGGAGGATCCACAGGAGGGAGATATTCCTCATTATATTTTCGACTCCATGCCTTGATTGGAGAGAGGTGACGAGTTTGGTTCACGCTGATGGGCTACCACATAGTCACGTATGAGCAAAAGCAGCGGTCATGGTCTTCTTCACCATAGGCCAGAGGCAAGGGAGTGGCATCTGAGCTATGGGATCTGGGCTATTATTGGCCATGTAGGCGATGGATCCGGCGGATTGTTGGTTGGCTTGCACTGCAGGAGAGATCAGCTGGGATCCCGGGGCATTGAGAATATCCCTTCGTATCAGGGTGATGCAGGAGATAGAGAGGTTTCAGTGGGACCCAGGCACATTTTGCAGTATCGGTGAGGAGCATCAGCTAGAGAGTAGGCTTGTTCAAGCACTGCTTGAGAACAAGCAATTTTTGCCGGATGAGGATGCCACTTGGGAGAGCGAGCGGACTTTACAGCATCCATCACTTCAGTTGCTTGAGGACAAGCAACGTTTTGCCGGGGGAGACTGTAATATTCCCAATTAGCTTTGCTAATTGGAATATTTCATTTTTGTTTAATTTTGCCGCTTTAACTAGAAGTAATAAATAAAGTGAGAAATAAGAGGGGTCACCTCACCTTAGTCACCTCACTTTATAAATAAAGTGTTCTTTTCCTAGTTGATGGATGTTATAACTTAGAGAGGGGGCCTTGGGGGTCCACATGAGTATGATGGGGAGGCATCAGGCTGACCCAAGGTTAACTGCGCAGGCCAAGGAGTGAAGGGCGCGGTTAAGGTTTTGGAGGGAGTTTAGCATTATAAAAGGTAGGGTTCTCACCTCATTTGGACATGCTTGATTTGATATTGATATTGAGCTAGACTTACGTACGCCGGCCTTGTACGTTGTTTAGTCGGTATGCGACCTTGTTTAGTGCAACGAAAGTGTATCAGGGTCGGAGATCTCACCCTTAGCCTCTAGGGATTCGAGTCCACCTTGCACAGTAAGGTTATTTGCGGGTTTCTGTGAAACGGGGGACTTCGATGCACCGCCTAGTAAGGTTATTTTACGGGACATCCTTCGGTTTCGGTGGGAATTGGTAGCAGTTTCGGGTGGAGATTCGGAGAGGGGAGGAAGAAAGCCCTCTTGTTCCTCTTGTGGGTGAATCTAACACAGTTAACGGTTGTTTAGGGAGGAAGGACGCAGTTCCTATCTGGGAGGAAGGACGCTGTTCCAGAGGGAAGGAAGGACGCAGATCAGTCTTGGAGTGAGGACGCTGTTCCAGCAGGGAGAGGAGGACGCAGATCTGAAGGCATATTGATAGATCCAGCCATGGAGATTGTAGATCTGAGCAGATATTTGCAGATCTGGTTCTGTAGGTTGCAGATCTGGAGAGACAGCATTAGATCCAGCTTGGGAGATTGCAGATCTGAGGAGATATTGGCAGATCCAGCCTAGATCTGAAGAGATAACATCGGATCCGGCCTTTGAGGTTGCGAGATGCGAGGAGATATTGGCGGGATCTGGCATAGATGCGATAAGATAACGATAGATCGATATAGGAGGACACGAATCCCGGAGGGATGGGGCGCGGATACGGATTGGAAGCCGGATCAGCGAATCACGACATATGGGGCCCGATCCATACGGGAGGGCCCGGCGATCTGATGAGCAGGGTCATGTGAGTAGGGCTTGACAGCGTTTTCCAGGGTCTTTGGCCTTGAGGAGCTGAGCTTTTCATCTGGAGGGTTTTTGTGACCAGCACTACATCTGTTTCAGCGCTGTCACTAGCAGAGACAGCGTTTTCATTGGTGAGGGTTTGGAGTATTATCCTTTAGTCTTCAGCTCATAGTTCCAGTGCAGTCCAGCTTCAGTCTTCAGAGCAGTCTTCAGCCAGCTAGGACGCTGTCCTTGTTGCAGCCATTATTTGTCTGAGAGGGCCTCCACTTGCCTAGGGCAAGGATAGGTGCACTCATTCTGATTTCCTTGTACTCCTCTCTATGTACTTTCAGATTAATAAAATGGCTCAGTTTTCTGGCATTCTATGAGTATTTGTTCCATGATTTGGTTCAGCATTGTATTCTCTATATCTGTTTGGCATATTTCTGTGTATTACCGGTTATTTCCCTTTGGGGATATTACAGGCTACATCCCATTCATGCATGAACCACGTGTTTCATGGGCAGTTGAGGTGCTTTTTCCTTGTTTTCTTTGACGACATACTCATTTATAGCCGGACTTGGGAGGAACACCTTTAGCATTTGGAGGTAGTGCTTCACATACTTGAGGAGCAGCAATTGTATGTGAAGGTGTCCAAATGTGAATATGGACTAACAGAGATTTTATACCTTGGGCATGTGATTGGGGAGGACAGAGTAAAGGTACACCAGGAGAAGATCAAAGCCATACTAGATTGGCCCACACCCATGAATGTGACGGAGTTGAGGGGGTTCCTGCAGATTTGCACATACTATAGGATATTTATGAGAGGGTTCTCACAGCTTGCATCACCTCTTACCGATTTGACAAAGAGGGGAGCTTTTGAGTGGACACAGGTGGCACAAGAGGCTTTTGAGCGACTCAAGAGGGTTATGAGCAGCTGCCTTGTTTTAGCTTTACCAGACTTCACGCAGCCCTTCATGTTGGAGTGCAATGCTTCAGGTGAGGGAGTTGGGGTTGTTTTGACATAGGGAGGCCATTCCATTGCATTCGAGAGCAGGAAGTTGCTACCTCATGAGAGGTTGTAATCAGTGTCTAACAAGGCGATGTTGGTCGTGATGCATGCACTAGCCAAATTCAGGGAATATTTGGTGGGCAGTCGGTTCAAAGTGAAGACTGATCACAACAGTCTTCGATTTTTCTTAGAGCAGCAGTCATTGGAGGGGAGACAACAAAAAAGGGTGAGTAAGCTCTAGGCTTAGGATTTTGAGATCGAGTATGTGAAAGGCAAGCATAACGTGGTGGCAGATGCCCTCTCTAGGAGGCCCGCAGTACTATCCTTAATGGACGTTACACATGATTGGAAGGCTCAACTCTTGGTTGAGTACTCCAAGGACATGCATGCTTGCAATATTATGGACGGCACATACAGGGATGAAAGATTTTGGGTGATGGATGACGTGATCTACTACAAAGACAAGATCTATTTGGTGTGAGGATCTCAGCCTAAGGATAGGATTATGCAAGCAGCCCATGATTCCCCCCTAACAGGACACCTAGGCTTCCTCAAGACATATCGTGCTATTAGAGAGAGGTTCTCTTAGCGGGGGCTCAAGGTAAGATGTGTTGAGGAATGTGCGAGAGTGCGTTAACTGTCAGAGGAACAAGGTGGAGTTGTCACATCCCGTCGGTCTACTAAAGTCTCTTCCCATTCCAAAAAGGAAGTGGCAAAGTGTATCCATGGATTTTATCATGGGGCTTCCAGCTACGCAGGGACAAGATTGCATTTATGTAGTGGTTGACAAATTGACCAAGTTTGCCCACTTCTTCACCATCCAATCCAGATCTTCAACCTCCCAAGTGGCCGAGTTATTCTTTTGGTAGATCTTCTGATTACATGGTCTTCCTAATTCCATTGTCAGTGACAGGGATAGTCGGTTTATGGGGGCTTTCTAGAAGGGGTTGTTATGGTTGGTAGGGATAGAACTTACACCTAGCACTAGCTATCACCCCCAAACAGATGGGCAAACAAAGATCGTGAATAAGTGGTTTGAGCGGCACCTATGCAACTATGTGACGGGTCAGCAGAGAGCGTGGGTAAAGTGGATTCATCTCGGGGAGTTTTGCTACAACACCACATATCACATGTCAATTGGTATGTCTCCTTTCCGAGCACTCTATGGATATGATGCACTCTCTTTTTCTGACATGATGCTTGGAGCTAGCGAGGCCCCAAGGGCACAGGATTGGGTTCAAGAGAGCCAAAAGATTCTCCAAGCTCTCAAGAACAACTTGCGGGTTGCTCAAAATGGTTGGGAGGGTTCAAGGTGGGGCCCCAGAGGCAATCATATGTCCCCTCACCCATCTATCAAGAGTGTATGCTTGAAGGTGAGCCATCCAACTCTAATGATATGTCTTTCATTGTGCAATCACGTTCTTATGCTTGTTTTTCCTTGGGAACTTTGGGCATAGATTATTGGGTGAATTCAAAGGAGGGCGGGTTTTGACTGTAGTTTCTTTCCCTCACCTTAATGGGAGGTTAATCTTCAATCATAGTCCTGTGGGATCTCCCCTATTGGATTACAGCTTCAAGAAGGGCACTACTTGGGATACCTCGATCTTGGTAGCATGGTCTCGTTTTCCCATTTCACATTTTTCAGTAAAAGTGGGTGACCCCATAAGAGAATTTTTATCCTATGATTTGTCTTCAACCAACAACCCCTGACAACGATCAGTATAAACAATGTATTGTGCCATTTGACCTCTACTCCCAGAGCCAATAATATGTCCCCTCACCCATCTGTCGAGAGTGTATGTTTGAAGGTGGGCCATCCAACTCTAAAGATATGTTTTTCATTGTGAAATCACGTTCTTATGCTTGTTTTTCCTTGGGAACATTGGGCATAAATTATTTGGCAACTTCAAAGGAGGGCGAGTTTTGACTATAGTTTCTTTTCCTCACAATAATGGGAGGTTAATCCTCAATCATAGTCCTGTGGGATCTCCTACTTAGTCACAAATTCTCCTGCAGTTACATTGTATTCTCCCACTCTCTCTTTTTTCACACAACACATACTCTTTATATAGAAATTTGAAAAAGCGTGGATCATCTAAGATCCATGATTTTTCTCCCTCAATCGCTCAAACAAACCCTTAAATCTCTAGTTATGCATACATGGCAGATAAATACAATTAATTAAACCTTATCAGTTCCATCAATTTAGTTATGTTTTAACAAACTTTGCCCTGGTTTACAATGACTGTCCACGTTTTCTCCTTTCACAGCTTTGGATTCCGATTTTAATGAGGATGCTCGGATGCTCCTGCATCACGAAGTCTCATTTGTGTCCTTGATTAATAATCTTGGTTCACTTGGATGCACTAATGAATTATTGTACATGATGGTGAAGAAGTGCATTGGATCCTATATGTAATTGAGAGGTGGTGTCATCATGGGTTGGGCTACTTAACTGGGGCCCAAGCCCACCAGAGGTTCATATTGATATTTATAGGGGACACATTGAGATCTGTGGGACTCCATCATGCGTTTGAGCATCATTTCATGCCATGGGAATTCTCAGCAACTTCAACATCTTGTTCGGTGCCCACATTATTTGCGAGATGACAAACTTGGACCAACATGACCTAGCTTGCTTAGCATGATCAGTGCAGATGATCCAAGGCCTATAGGAGTTTTGTCTCACTTTTGAGACTTGGGAGGGAAGGCACCATCATCAAAGCCCTTATTTGGAGCATTCTACAAGCTTATATTTCATCCAAAGACGCATGAGACCAACATTTGTGCCCCAAAACCACTATGGGTCACCACATGATGACTTGCATGGAAAATTGGGGCCATCCCCTAATTCATGTTTATTGGAGTCCTATCTCTCATAATGTTATTACTTAGAGGACTCAACGTGGCCCTCAAACAGCCCTACATCATCATGACGCCATTAACTCGGCTTGCATATGGATGGATTTTTCATAAATTATGATAATTACATGGTCAGCCTGTAACCAAGACTTGTTTCTTGCACATTATTTTATAATTTGGGGGGCTCATTAGGCTAATTTGATTTAGAGAGACTTGTATAAATAGAAGTGAGTCTCATTTGTGAGGGCTCATTAGACTAATTCGATTTAGAGAGACTCATTTCAATATAAGTGAGTCTCATTTGTGAGAACTCATCATCATCACTTAGGATTTTTCCCCCCTTAGTAAATTGGCACTTTTTCTCTTAGAATCTTCGGAGTAATTTAGATGCACTATGATATTTGGAGCTGATTTTGATCTTGTATTGGAGCTACCTCTTGAATATGGATGGTTATATTGCATGACTAGTTTGTAAGTTCTCTTACTGATGAAATCTTTCATTGCAAATTGTATAATATATGTAATTGCTGCAACTCAAATAAATGTTATTTTACCCTAATTTTTTTGAAGATCATTTTGAAAGCTATTTGGTTGGCTCTTGCATATGTTTTTCATGATATAACATGTAATGAATGTTCCTAGTGATGAAATGTTATTTTCTTCATACCACTCCATATTATAATAGTAGAAAATTGTTGAAAGGTGGCAGCAAGGGCATCATCTTTTAGCATCCTCGAAGACAAATTTAGCTTATCTAACACATCTAGGACTCCATAAACCCAAAGGAGAAAGCACTGGCCTAAATCGTTTGATGATCAACTTCACTTTATTGCTTCTTTTCTCCTCCCAAAGTTTTGACACCGCTTTCCTTGGACGGCTAGCTAGGGCATCAAGCGAAATCTTGTAGAGGAGGAATTTTTGGATTCCATTCAAACAAGACCCTTCCTTGAGGTCTTAGCTTAAGGATATCAAATTTTCGTTTATTTCTCACGGTTATTCATCCATAAATTCTTGTGCTCTAGGTGTTCCCCTGAAGGGAAACCTAGATAGTATTTCCTTGGATAGGTGACTTTCTTGAGGGTTGTATGAGCATTGTATTCGATGTAATAAAAAGCATAAAAAAACTCTTTCTCCTCCCTTGCCTTGATCTAGTAAGTGCCTTGGACGTATTTCTTCCCACGTTATTCGTAAAACCCTAGGTCTAGCATAAGTCTTTCATAGGTATCTCAAGAGGAGCGAAGAGCCTTTTCAAAGTTTCAAATCATCACATAAATCTTCTTGAGAGGTCACGCCTCATATTCTGGAATCTTGACCTTAGGCATACCTATTATAACTTCATACATAAATCATTGACCTATTCATTCCTAGTGATTCCCATCTTGCCGAGACGACTCCCATTAGTGAAAGTCCATAAAAAGTAGGGTACCTTGACTGAGGTGACTGTGGGTCAATATCCCATTGTTGTCACTTACTCTAGTAGTTGTCCCTTAAGTTTCCCTTCCCTAGGGCCCTACTAGATTGTGTAGTAGCAGTGCCCTTAGGTCAATTCGGACCTCCTTTGGTCAAATCAAACCACTACTTGGTGGGACGTCTCACCTATTTTGAGAATTTTAAGTAATGTAATGAAATAACTTGTAGTTTGACTTATTTGTGAAGCATATTGTGGATGAAAAGTCGCTTGTTTTTTCAAGCAAAAGGAGGAAAGATGTTGAGTTCCTAATATATAAATAGAGAAATCTCCCTCCTTTGCAGATTGTTATAAATTGTTGAGATCATTTCTCCATGTGAAACAATTTCAAGAAATATTTGGTGTTCATCATGAATTATCTTTCTTGGTTGATTTCACATAATTATTAAGGCAATTTGTACATAAAGAATACTACAAAAACTAACTAGATCTATCAATTTGAAGGGAAACTTCGTCACTTGTTGAGGGATGTACAAGGTTTTACTCACACATCTCTCTTGAGCATCACATGGACACCCATGGGGGAAGCATTTAGAGCCATTGGACTCCCATCGTGTGTAGAGAATCATTCCATTCCATGAGCGCCCTTACCACCTTAAGCAGTCTTCTCATTGCCCTACATTATTCACGAGATGATGTGCTTGGACCAGTGTGCCCTGACTAGCTTAGAATTATATGGGAGTTGATCCAAGGCCCAGAGGAGGTTTTCTCATCCCTTGAGACATCGGAGGGCAAGTACCATCGTCAAATCCCTCAATATTGGAGCACGAGAGGGTATTCTATCATCAGGAGACCCATGAGACTAATTTCATTGCCCCAAACTCACTTTGCAACCCACATGACGACTTGCATGGACACTAAGGGGTCATCCCCTTATTCATGATTTATGGAGCCCTCTACATCATCAATTCGGCTAACAATCGGATGATTATTTCATAATTTGAAAAAGATACTTGGTCGGCTTGTGACCAAGGCATGAATTTTGCACATTTTTATTATCTTAGGGCCCTTGGGCTAATAATTCGACGTACTAGGTCTCATATAAATAAAACTCAACTTCATTTGTATTGGATCATCATCACACTTGGGAATTTCGACCTTCTTGGCAAATCGACACTTTTTCTTTGGATTAGCTATTGGATGCCTTGGATGCATTTTGATATTTGGAGCTGAAATTCGATTTTCTTTGGAGCTATTTCTTGATTTTTGGATGGATATATCATATTGTCATTTTGTAAGTGCCTCTTGTTGAAGTTTCCTTCTTGAAAAATGTCTAATGTATGGAAATGTTGCAACTAGATTAATGTTATATTGTGCCCTAATTGTTGAAAATTTATTTTGAAAGCTATTTGGTTGGCAATTTCACATGTTACTGATAGAATGACATGTGATGAATGTTCCCAATGGATCAAATTTCGTTTTTCCTGCATAAAACTCCATAAATTTGAGTGGGTAGTTGTTGAGAGTTGGTAGCTAGGCCATCAATTTTTGACCTCCTTAAATAATATTATGGCAAATCTGAAGCATCTAGGACTCCATAAGCCCAAAGGAGAAGGCACTAATCCAAGCCATCTCTTGATCAAATCCTTCTTTCTCCATATTTTCTTCTCCCAAAGTTTCGGTCCCCTCTTCTAGGATGACTAGATTAGGGCATAGAGTGATATTCTCTAAATAGTGAAACGGTGGATTCCGAGATCATAGACTTCAATCTTAGGGTTTCAGCTACAAGACATCAAATTTTAACAAACATCCCTTATGTTTTCATCCATAAAAACTCTAGCCCGAGGTGTACCCTAAAAGGGAAACCCTAGTTTGAATTTATTTGACTTGGGGACTTCTTCGAGGGCTGTATGAGTTTAGTATTCATTGGAATAAATCATAAGAAGCCATTTCTTCTCCTTGCCTTGATCTTGGGAGTAACTTTAACCCCGATAATTCATAAAACCCTAGATCTCGTGCAGTTTCTTCTAGGTCTCTAATAGGGAGCGAAAACCCTTATGAAGTGCCATATTATCATATCAAGCTTCTCTAAAGAAGTCCTACTACCTCATCACCTACTACCTCAAACCCCAGAATATCAATTAAAGATGATTATTTATCTACCATGACTCCTCCCACTGGTGAAAGTCCATAAAGAGCAGGGGACACTGGTTATGGTGACAATGGGACATTGTCCCATTGTTATCACTTGGTTTAGCTCTTTTACCCATATGCTTTCCCTCCTTAGGGCCTGCTAGATTGTGGTAACATAGCCTAAAACATAAAAAGTAAATGGCTTGCAACATACAAGGAGACGATAATAATAGAAAATCTCAATGAGGCTGAGAAGTGAGAGAAGGTGAGAAGAGGAGAAGGAAGGAGAGGTGGAGAAAGGTACGGATGAACTAGTGGAAGAAAGAGAAATCAAAGTTATTGAAGCCAAGACCAAAAAACTGAACCAAATACGCAAGAGGGGAAAAAAATAGAGATGAACAACTAAAGCCAAGAAGTAAGAGGTGGCACACTAGTTGAGAGAGAATATGAAACATGTGAGAATTGACAACTTCGTAGCACAAATAGTGAACGAAAGAAGAAAATGTAGACAATCCTAGTGTTGAACAGGGGAATGCAATAGACGAGTGGAAGCAAGCAGTGAAGCAATGATTAGAGATGCGATCCCATAGCTGCAGTCTATAGGATGCGACAACCAATACCAAAGTCGCTAATAGGCAAAGGACAGGCATGGTGATTGGTCCCATCTAAGGAGAAGCCATCTCAAGTCGGGCCCTACTTGAGAAGACGACCCAAAGAGACCCATTAGTGGTGATGTAGCCTAGAAAATGGGCAAGAAAAGGAAACAGATAAAGAGGATATAGGACAAAGGGTTCATTAGTAAAAGTATGAATGGGGGTGCTATTAATTTTTTTAGAAACCCTCAACATATAAGTCGTAGGTTTCTCTCACAATAGTCCCTCCCAAAAACAGAGTGTCACTAAAAACTTGGTAGACCATATTAATTATGGAAACCTTATGAGGCTAGTATAATCCACAAACCACTAGAAAAAGTTAGTACTAGAAGGAAAGGATTTGATTCAGCATTCGATGGGTAAGGAAAGGAGAAGAATAGTATGGGAAAGAAAGCATCATTTAACATTCTTATCTCCTACAGTGATATGCGAGCATCAGGAGGTGGATATACTATGACTAATGATTTATGCGAGCACTTGTTTAGTATCCCTATAAAGGTAATCGCTTATTGTACTTTTCCCTTCACTTTCCCATTATCTCAATGCACTTTTTGTTCCCCAAATCAACCATACCCATATGTATGCACACCGTCTTTGCCATGACCATCATTCTTCATGGAAGACTCATAGTTTGTGATGCATCTGGGCTTCCTAATGCAGTGACCCATATCCTCCAAGGCAGTGAAAAGATCTCTTGCGACCTCCAAGTCAATAATAATCAGCTCCAAGTCAAGGCACTGTTAATGCCCCCTTTAATGTCCCATTTGCATCTTTGAGGTACCTTCAAAACGAGGAAACTTCTCCTTTTGGCTCAGGCATGAGAATAAAAGAGGTAACATGGCACATATGTTGAGAAAGAAAGATGTCAAATCAATTCAAGGACACATCATGGATGAAGGGCAACTCCTGTTGAGGAAAGTCCAAGCCTTAAACCACGCAAAAAGCAGGCTAATGGACCTAGATAAGGAGTTTCGTCCACACTCTCTACACATTGGATCATGTAAAGGTCAATTTGGAGGAATTTTGAGGAAAAACAAAAGGCTATTAAGGTCTCCAAGCAATCCAAGGGAAATTTCCAGTCAAAGTCAAGAAAGGAGCCTAAAAGCATGGTTTGAATCATCTTCGCACCAAGCAAAGGGAGGTCGTCAACATTATACTAACCGTTGGAAAGGCCAACGTCAAGCAACATTGTGAACACTGAAAACAAAGTGGAATTTTTGACTTCCTAAGCACTCAACTTAATTTTTCAAGGAATGTCAGGTTATTTTTCTTGATGTAACATTGTACCCTTTTATCAATTCAGACCTCCTTTGGTCAAATCAAACCTCTAATTGGTGGGATGTCTCCCCTATTTTGAGATTTACGTAATGTAATGAAATAACTTATAGTTTCACTTAATCATGAAGCATATAGTGCATGAAAAGACGCTTGTTTTTTGAAGGAGAAGGAGGAAAGACGTTGAGATCCTAATATATAAATAGAGAAATCTCCCTCCTTTGCAAATCATAGTGAATTGTTGATATCATTTTTCCATAATGTGAAACATTTTCATGATACCTTTGGTGTTCATCATGAATTATCTTTCTTTGTTTATTTCACTTATTTCTTAAAGTGATTTGTGGATAACTAAAGAAAACTACAAAAACTAACTAGATGAATCCATTTGAAAGGAAGCTTTGTCACTTGTTGAGGGATGTCTATAGTTTTACTCACACATCTTTCTTATTGGTGTAAGGTACAATTTGTTTTTTCTTGTTGGGCGATGAGCTAGTGCTCCTTACCAAGGGCTTCACTTTATTTTGCATCACAGTTAAGCTATTTGTTGAAGGATTTTCCCCAAGTATAATCCTTTCTAGTAGGGCTTGGTTTCAAAACTTGTTCTTGATTAGGTGCAAGCTTTTTTAACTTCTAGGGTTCCACCTTCGGCCATAATCCACAAGCATTGATCAATGAACTCAAAAGGGGCATCAATTTGACCCCATAGCCCTAGTGGAAATAAGGCAAACTCCTTATTCCATTAAACAACCATCTCTTTTTACTAAATTATGCAATTGTCCTTAATTTTTATTATCCAAAAAGCCCTAAGAATAGAAAAATATATACATAAAATAATATATAGAAAAATATAACCATCAAAAATAAAAAATAAACCAATGAGTTTCTTTCCTTTTATGTTTATATATGATTTGATCGATTACATTTTGATTATAGACTCATTTCTACGAAAGCATGCCACATCATTTCAACCTTCCTTGTTGAATATAGTCTAGGTGATCCACATATAGGGAATTCTTACTTGTGGTGCAATATACCACTATATCGCTGGAGAAAGGTTTTTGAGCTGACAGTAGTGGCCAATCTCTTGTTGCCACGAGGCCTGGATCTTCCTAGTGAGGATTTGCACTAGGCCAGAAAATTTTGCGGTAAGGACCCTTTCAAAGAAATTTTTTGCATCAATTATTGACAAGACAGGGTTGCATACAATATGCAATTTGCAAATTTGTTGGTCCCAATCATTCTTAAACAAATAGCCCTCCAAATCTGACTTTTCCACCGCATAGTCATAATTCTAATTTAAACATTATTGTTTCCTTTCAACCACACTCAAAAATAAAAAAATCCCATCCTTTTATTTTCTGTTTGCATAAATCTGGAATATAGATCATGAAATATCACAAATCATATTAATCCTAAGTCTAAAACACTTTGAAATTATTATCATTCATTAGACTTTGTTTCTTTTATGTATTTCCCCGTGTCAGAGAACAATTGGCCTACAATGTGTGAAGAAGATACTAAAGTTACACTAGGTATCACTCTAACATTATCCCTAGGGTTTATCTTGTACCTTCCATTAGCCCTAGGGTCTCTCTTGTATATATAAGCCATTTTCATTTAAAGGGAGGGTTTTGGGTGGTAATACAAAGCCATAACTAGAATGTGAAATATCAAAAAGATAAATGCAAATAGAAAGGAAAGCAAAAAGAATTAGAAGATCCATACATGTACTTGATGGTAGTTAATGATGTTGGATCTTGTTGAAACACGCAAAATATGTGAGTGTGCTAATCTCAGTGCCAAAAAAGCATGCTACCCACCAATAGTGAGTGACTCTGTAGGAGGAAAATTTCTCCTAGATGTCTCTTCAATCAACAGTTGGTAGTCCCTGACAGCAACCAGTGTAGCTGATACATTTTTCCATTTGATCTTTGCTCCCTGCATCAGTCATATGTCCTCTCACCCATCTTTCAAGAACATATGTTTGAAGTTGGCTATCCAACCCAAAAGGTATGTTTTTCATTGTGCAATCAGATTCTTATGCTTTTTTTTCGTTGGGGATCCTGGGTATGGATTATTGAGTGACTTGGAAAAAAGGAAGGGATTTTCTTGTATTTGTGTTCCCTCACCTCAAATAAGGAGGGTTAATCCTCAATCATAGTCTTGTGGGATCTCCCCTATTCGCCTATGGCTTTAGGAAGGGCACTACCTGGGAAACCCTAATTTTGGTGTTGAAAAGTAGGTTTGATCTTCAGAATGACACGTGTAATTGTGATTTTATGTAATTGATGAAAAGAAAGAAAAATAAAATTATTGCAATGCTTGTCTCATGGGTTTCATTAGCAAGGAATTTTATTTTAGTAATGGCTCCCATTGTGAGCCTTTAGGATTAAGTCACCTAGTCATAAAATTAAAATTTAGTCAATGTCATGTATGAAGGACCATTCTTGGGCATGATTATGGGTCAATAGAAGTGTCAAACAACCCTCCAAGACAAGCACAAGCATCCTCCTACAGGTTGGCTTCAAAGAAATAATAATATCTTCATAAAAAGGACACATTGGTTCACCAGAAGTCATGTCGGCTAATTATGAGACTTCAACCACTATAAATAGGCAGCTCGGCCTAATCTCATAACACAGAAAATTCAGAGAAGTGCGAGGTACAAGGGTCTGCGGTTAGAGAAGTGCGAGGTAAATGGGTCTATGGCTAGAGAAGTGTGAGGTACAGGGGTCTGCAGTTAGAGAATTATGGTTAGAGAAGTGTGAAGTCTCATCAAGGAAGCCTCTCCCCAAGCGAAGGAAGGACTAGAAGACAACACTGTTTTGGGCTAAAAATACCTCCACTAGTGCAAAATTGCAGCCCTCTAAATTTGCAGTAAGGAGGTAGAGAAAGAGACCTAGAAAATTGCAATAAGAAGTCCGAGAAAGTCAAAGTTGAAGGCCTATAAATTGCAGCAAAGAGGCAAAGAAAGTAACATCAAGCAAAGGGTTTGACTATTGTTGACTCAAGGAAGAGGAAGAAGGCTTGGTGTCCTAGTCTTGGAGTGGAAACTAGGTCAATGGTCTTGGTCTTGGTATTCATCAATTGCAATCTCTATAAGAAGAGGAATTTGTTCAGGTTTTCCTCTAAAAGAGTGAGAGGTTTTGGCCAAGGCTGATAGCCTATATTTTGTGTCTCTTGTCTCTTTATGGTTTACACAATGGTAGTTGTTTGATGAAGAAGAACACAAATAACCTAAGTAAAAGGAGATCCTAATCTAAATAAGTAAAAAGTATTGATAAGCAGTTACCAATAGAAGAGAACTAACTTAATTTCTATGCCCTAGATTTCTTAACATTTGGTAGCACGGTCATGTTTTCCCCATCTATATTTTTCATTCCCCTTTGCACATTACAACCTCTATTTCATCATATTCGTTCTCTGGGTGCACAAGGCACTGACACACCCCTTGGTCCATATGTTTGATTAGGCCTGGAAATGTTGTCTCGGAGGTTGATGCAGTTAAAAGAATTTTAAAAACATATCATGGTCACAAGCAAGAAACAAAAGAAGAATAACTTTATAAAATGCAAAAGATGGTTGCGACATTTAATATAGCACATGGGCCCATCACCCTAGTTCCTAGGGCCCTATGAGTGCCCCCAAATCATTGAGGAACCCATGCACGTCCCAGCCTTAGGTCGGCAATGAACTGTCCCACCCTTATCGAGTAATACTAGAGTGTTGAGATTTTGGGTAGCATCGCATGTGCTCTAGCTCCGAAACGTATTGGAGGGGCTAGAACACATGAGCTCTACAAGACCCAGAAATCTTTTGGAGAAATTCCACCTGAAGCCTATGTTATTCCAATAATTAATTATTTTAATGGAGACCCTAAGTCTAACTTAGGGAAATTAAATAATTAAAGGGAATTAATTTAAACATGTGGGTGAGAATATTCCAAGTGACGACGATCAAGTCTTTTCTAATCTTAGTCGTTGATTAGAGATTAGATCACGGTCGATGATTGTTCAACGAGAAAAGTATTAAAGGAATTCTTGGGGTCAGTTAGAGAACACACACAAAGCGGCACCTAAGCTAAGTCGAATTTCTGAGGCACGGTTTGCTAAGAAGTTTCGAGTGATCTTGCATTGTAGTGAGGGGCAGATCGGCAAAGGTTTTACCGAGATCGGGGCCAAGAATACAGCTGAGATGAGCGATTTGTACCCGGAGGCGAGTGCAATCCCGGGAAGGGTGACACATAGTTAGTGTAGGCCTAGCAAGGATGATGCGGGCCCAACCGAGCTCACGCGGAAGCGAGCTCGGGCGACGCGGTCTGAGGGTGACACGGCCCGGGAGGGGTTGATGCAAAGCCGGAGGGCGCAGCAGGGGTTTCGGTGGGCCAAAAAGGAGCTCGTGTTCAACGGATTAGACGGAGTGACGCGTGACCTGCCCAGAGAGGGTGACACGGTGCCCATAGGCACTGTGGGGTTCCTCATTCTCCAGGCTGAATGTGGGGCCACTCACCCACAAATAATATGCACCACATGTAAGGCAATTCGATTTTCCTAAGTTAGGTCGAAATTAGAGATGGGATCCACATCAGACTCAAGGCCAACAAGCATAAATAGGAGAAGAGAAGCAACATTTGGGGCCCTTTTGACAATTCAAAAATCATTTGTTGCTTTGGCTATTCAGCTGAGCCACATCATGTTGTTTAGCACAAGAGCTTCCTAAGGAGTGAAGCTCATCCTTTCTTTGGTGGACCTCGAGTGCCACCCTAGGAAGGCTTCCTTTATACCTTGAGACCAGAAGAGAGACATCGTACAAGAATTCACGCAGTTTTGGGTCACCCAGTACACAGTAGAGGAGACCACGCAGCCTTGGAGGAGCAGAGGTGCAGGGAGTTGGATTTGTGGAGTTACCACAGTGTTCCTTGACCAATTTCCAGCCTAGAGGAGTGAGATTTCAGTAGGGGAGGCAGTATAACACCCAGAACAAATCTTTGAACTCAAAGACTGCATCATCCCCTATAGGACTGCGCAGTCATTGGTGTGGGTCATTTGGGGAGAGCCTTGGCCGAAGCATTGAGGAGTTGGGTTGTTGGGATTTTGGTTGGAAGCTTATTTGGAGGGGATTGCTAGCATATTGGGATCAAGAATTGACAGACTCAACTATAGGTGCAGATTTCTGGTTTGGAGGAGCGCCAATTGCGGGAGGCCAAATTTGGAAGGTCAAAACTAAGGAAAATCCTTTCTAAGTTTTTCTGGGTTTGTAGTAAGGAATCCACCCCTAATTTTCCAAAATTTTCTAGGTTGTTTTGAGGGGGAAAATCAGGGTCTGAAGTCAGCTAGTAGTGTAGAAACAGAGGGCTAACGCAGTTCTCTAGAGAGCAGCATTTCTACAGTAGTTGGGCACTTTGGTACTGATCACCTGAGGCTTGTAGCTTGCCTTGTAGCTTGCCTTGTGCAAGCCCAAGTGCACTCTCTCCATCTTCTATTGTACTGCAACACTCATATTTAATAAAATTGGCTAGTTTGGTGTTCTTTGAAAAATTTGTGTTACATATCTGTTTGCTGAATAAATTTTTGTGTTGAAAATTATGGCATGTCTTTTGTTATCACTATAAATTTCTATTAGGAATTTTACAGTGGTATTAGAGCATGTTCTTAGCCGAAATTAGGAAACGAGGGAACGAGGTGCTTATACTATATATATCAAAGACTAGTCTTCCGGAAGAGGCCATGGTAGAGACGAGAGCGAGGGGGTGAGGGTAGAGAATATGACCAAATCCGTTTTGTAGAGCCAAGGTAGTGAGCCGTAGAGCCAACAAGGACGTCGGGGAGGATAATGAAAAACCTAGGCCAATGGCCCCGAGAACCATGTTTTGGAGGAGGCACTAAGGACTAACAAATGAGGCAAGAGCTGACTTACTGATGAAAATGATGAGAACCACCGTGAAAATATCCATCTCATCATTATTCATATGACCCATATCAATTCATGGATGTACCTTGGACCTATCTTTCCCCTTAGGGGTTGGGAACACCTAGTAGGGTCGTTTATTAGCCACTCCTACCTAGGGGGGTAAACTATTACATGCTTAAAGCCCCAAATTTTGAAGGGAAGCCCATTATGAATTCTCATTTGTACCCTTGATTAATAATCTTGGTTCACTTGGATGCACTAATGAATTATTGTACTTGATGGTGAAGAAGTGCATTGGATCCTATATGTAATTGAGAGGTGGTTTCATCATTGGTTGGGCAACTTAACTGGGGCCCAAGCCCACTAGAGGATCATATTGACATTTATAGGGGATGCGTTGAGATCCATGGGACTCCATGGGAAGCCCATTATGAATTCTCATTTGTGCCCTTGACTAATAATCTTGGTTCACTTGGATGCACTAATGAATTATTGTACTTGATGGTGAAGAAGTGCATTGGATCCTATATGTAATTGAGAGGTGGTTTCATCATGGGTTGGGCAACTTAACTGGGGCCCAAGCCCACTAGAGGATCATATTGACATTTATAGGGGATGTGTTGAGATCCATGGGACTCCATCATGCGTTTGAGCATCATTTCATGCCATGGGCACTCTCAACAACTTCAGCAGCTTTTTCGGTGCCCACATTATTCGCGAGATGACGGACTTTGACAAGCATGACCTAGACGGCTTAGCATGATCCGTGCAGATGATCCAAGGCCTAGAGGAGTTTTGTCTCACTTTTCAGACTTGGGAGGGAAGGCACCATCATCAGAGCCCTCATTTGGAGCAGTCTACAAGCTTATATTTCATCAAAAGACCCATGAGACCAGCATTTGTGCCCCAAACCCACTGTAGGTCACCACATGATGACTTGCATGGAAAATTAGGGCCATCCCCTAATTCATATTTATTGGAGTCCTCTATCTCATCATGGTACTTAGAGGCCTCAACGTGGGCCTCCAACGACCCTACATCATCATGACGTCATCAACTCGACTTGCATATGGATGGATTTTTCATAACTTGTGATAACTACTTGGTTAGCCTGTAACCAAGAATTGTTTCTAGCACATTATTTTATAATTTAGGGGGCTTGTTTGGCTAATTTTATTTAGAGAGACTTATATAAATAGAAGTGAGTCTTATTTGTGAGGGCTCATTAGACTAATTCGATTTAGAGAGAGTCTCATTTGTGAGAACCCATCATCATCACTTGGGATTTTTTTGCCTCTTAGGAAATTGGCACTTTTTCTCTTAGAATCTTTGGAGTATTTTAGATGCACTATGATATTTGGAGCTCATTTTGATCTTGTCTTGGAGCTACCTCTTGAATATGGATGGTTATATTGCATGACTAGTTTGTAAGTTCTCTTACTGATGAAATCTTTCTTTGCAAATTGTATAATGTATGTAATTGCTGCAAGTCAAATAAATTCTATTGTACCCTAATTTTGTTGAAGATCATTTTGACAGCTATTTGGTTGGCTCTTGCATATGTTATTCATGATTAAACATGCAATGAATGTTCCTAGTGATGAAATGTTATTTTCTTCATAACATTCCATATTATAATAGTAGGAAATTGTTGATAGGTGGTAGCGAGGAAATCATCTTTTAGCCTCTTTGAAGACAAATTTAGCTTATCTAACACATCTAGGACTCCATAAACCCAAAGGAGAAAGTGCTGGCCTAAATCATTTGATGATCAACTTCTCTTTATTGCATTTTTTCTCCTCCCAAAGTTTCAGCACCTCTTTCCTTGGATGGCTAGCTAGGGCATCAAGCGAAATCTTGTAGGGGAGGAATTTTTGGATTCCATTCAAACAATACCATTCCTTGAGGTCTTGCCTTAAGGATATCAAATTTTTTTTTATTTCTCACGGTGATTCATCCATAAATTCTTGTGCTCTAGGTGTTCCCCTGAAGGGAAACCTAGATAGTATTTCCTTGGATAGGTGACTTTCTTGAGGGTTGTATGAGCATTGTATTCAATGGAATAAATCATAAAAAAACTCTTTCTCCTCCCTTGCCTTGACCCAGTAAGTGCCTTGGACGTATTTCTTCCCACGCTATTCATAAAACCCTAGGTCTAAACACAAGTCTTTCGTAGGTCTCTCAAGAGGAGCGAAGAGCCTTTTCAAAGTTTCAAATCATCACATAAATCTTCTTGAGAGGTCATGCCTCATATTCTGGAAACTTGACCTTAGGCATACCTATTATCATTATAAATCTGAAGCCCTTAACCATGATATCCTCCTAGATCTTTCTTGGAGAGCCTTTAGCTTCCTTGAGGCATTAAACCATTATTGCATCTCTCCTTGAATGGGATTAGTGGAATCACTTCACACCTAAATCATTGACCTATTCATTCCTAGTGATTCCCATCTTGCCGAGACGACTCCCATCGGTGAAAGTCCGTAAAAAGAAGGGGACCTTGACTGAGGTGACTGTGGGTCATTATCCCATTATTGTCACTTAGTCTAGTAGTTGTCCCTTAGGTTTCCCTTCTCTAAGGCCCTACTATATTGTGTGGTAGCAGTGCCCTTAGGTCAATTCGTACCTCCTTTGGTCAAATCAAACCACTAATTGGTGGGACGTCTCACCTATTTTTAGAATTTTAAGGAATGTAATGAAATAACTTGTGGTTTGACTTAGTTGTGAAGCATATTGTGGATGAAAAGTCGCTTGTTTTTTCAAGAAAAAGGAGGAAAGATGTTGAGATCCTAATATATAAATAGAGAAAACTCCCGCCTTTGCAGATTGTTATAAATTGTTGAGATCATTTCTCCATGTGAAACATTTTCAAAAAATATTTGGTGTTCATCATGAATTATCATTCTTGGTTGATTTCACATAATTCTTAAGGCAATTTGTAGATAACTAAAGAATACTATAAAAACTAACTAGATCTATCAATTTGAAGGGAAACTTCATCACTTGTTGAGGGATGTCCAGGGTTTTACTCGCACATCTCTCTTGAGTATCACATTGACACCCCTGGGGGAAGCATTTAGAGCCATTGGACTCCCATCATGTGGGAGGAATCATTCCATTCCATGGGCACGTTAGCTCCTTAAGCGATCTTCTCATTGCCCTACATTATTCATGAGATGATGCGCAGGAAGCGGTAAGTCTGTCTAGCTTAGCATTATAGAGGGAGGTGATCCAAGGCCTAGAGAGAAGTTTGCTCATTCCTTAAGACATGGGAGGGCAAGTACCATCGTCAAAGCCCTCAATATTGGAGCATGAGAGGGTATTCTATCATCAAGAGACCCATGAGACTAATTTCATTGCCCCAAACTCACTTTGCGACCCCACATGACGACTTGCATGGACACTAAGGGGTCATCCCCTTGTTCATGATTTATGGAGCCCTCTCACATCATCAATTCGACTAACAATCGGATGATTATTTCATAATTTGAAAAATATACTTGGTCGACTTGTGACCAAGGCATGAATTTTGCACATTTTTATTATGTTAGGGCCGTTGGGCTAATAATTCGACGTACTAGGTCTCATATAAATAAAACTCAACTTCATTTGTATTGGATCATCATCACACTTGGGAATTTCGACCTTCTTGGCAAATCCGCACTTTTTCTTTGGATGCCTTGGATGCATTTTGATATTTGGAGCTGAAATTCGATTTTCTTTGGAGCTATTTCTTGATTTTTGGATGGATATATCATATTGTCATTTTGCAAGTGCCTCTTGTTGAAGTTTCCTTCTTGAAAAATGTCTAATGTATGGAAATGTTGCAACTAGATTAATGTTATATTGTGCCCTAATTGTTGAAGATTTATTTTGAAAGCTATTTGGTTGGAAATTTCACATGTTACTCATAGAATGAGGTGATGAATGTTCCCAGTGGATCAAATTTCGTTTTTCCTGCATAAAACTCCATAAATTTTGAGTGGGTAGTTGTTGAGGGTCGGTAGCTAGGCCATCAATTCTTGACCTCCTTAAATATTATTATGGCAAATCTGAAGCATCTAGGACTCCATAAGCCCAAAGGAGAAGGCACTAATCCAAGCCATTTCTTGATCAAATCCTTCTTTCTCCATATTTTCTTCTCCCAAAGTTTTGGTCCCCCCTTCTAGGATGACTAGATTAGGGCATAGAGTGATATTCTCTAAATAGTGAAACGGTGGATTCCGAGATCATAGACTTCAATCTTAGGGTTTCAGCTACAAGACATCAAAGTTTGACAAACATCCCTTGTGTTTTCATACATAAAAACTCTAGACCGAGGTGTGCCCTAAAAGGGAAACCCTAGTTTGAATTTATTTGACTTGGGGACTTCTTCGAGGGTTGTATGAGTTTAGTATTCATTGGAATAAATCATAAGAAGCCATTTCTTCTCCTTGCCTTCATCTCGGGAGTAACCTTAACCCCGATAATTCATAAAACCCTAGATCTCATGCAGTTTCTTCTAGGTCTCTTATAGGGAGCGAAAACCCTTATGAAGTGCCATATTATCACATCAAGCTTCTCTTAAGAAGTCCTACTACCTCATCACCTACTACCTCAAACCCTAGAATATCAATTAAAGATGATTATTTATCTACCAGGACTCCTCCCATTGGTGAAAGTCCATTAAGCGCCGGGGACACTGGTTGTGGTGACAATGGGACATTGTCCCATTGTTATCACTTGGTTTAGCTATTTTACCCATAAGCTTTCCTTCCTTAGGGCCTGCTAGATTGTGGTAACATAGCTTAAAACATAAAAGTAAATGGCTTGCAACATACAAGGAGACGATAATAATAGAAAATCTCAATGAGGCTGAGAAGTGAGAGAAGGTGAGAAGAGGAGAAGGAAGGAGAA
The DNA here is from genome assembly GCA_034641835.2 of Pinus albicaulis. NCBI lineage: Eukaryota > Viridiplantae > Streptophyta > Pinopsida > Pinales > Pinaceae > Pinus > Pinus albicaulis. Next base: position 1,646,333,357 of record CM076578.1, on the reverse strand, counting down.
GTGGAAAAAGGTACGGATGAACTAGTGGAAGAAAGAGAAATCAAAGTTATTGAAGCCAAGACCAAAAAACTGAACCAAATATGCAAGAGGGGAAAACAATAGAGATGAACAACTGAAGCCAAGAAGTAAGAGGTGGCACACTAGTTGAGAGAGAATATGAAACAGGTGAGAATTGACAACTCCGTAGCACAAATAGTGAATGAAAGAAGAAAAAGTTGACAATCCTAGTGTTGAACTGGGGAATGCAATAGACGAGTGGAAGCAAGCATTGAAGCAATGATTAGAGATGTGATCCCATAGCTGCAGTCTATAGGATGCGACAACCAATACCAAAGTCGCTAATAGGCAAAGGAGAGGCAAGGTGATTGGTCCCATCTAAGGAGAAGCCATCTCAAGTCGGGCCCTACTTGAGAAGACGACCTAGAGAGACCCATTAGTGGTGATGTAGCCTAGAAAATGGGCAAGCAAAGGAAACAGATAAAGAGGATATAGGAGAAAGAGTTCATTAGTAAAAGTATGAATGAGGGTGCTATTAATGTTTTTAGAAACCCTCAACATATAAGTCGTAGGTTTCTCTCACAATGGTCCCTCCCAAAAACAGAGTGTCACTAAAAACTTGGTAGACCATATTAATTATGGAAACCTTATGAGGCTAGTATAATCCACAAGCCACTAGAGAAAGTTAGTACTAGAAGGAAAGGATTTGATTCAGCATTCGATGGGTAAGGAAAAGAGAAGAATAGTATGGGAAAGAAAGCATCATTTAACATTCTTATCTCCTACGGTGATATACGAGCATCGGGAGGTGGATATACTATGACTAATGATTTATGGGAGCACTTGTTTTAGTATCCCTATTACCTTAACGGCCCATTCTGAGTTGCTCTGATATTAGCGTGTGTACGGTATAGACAGTTGATAGCTACACCTGCCTATCTCTCACACACCGCACTAGTACACCTAACTACTAATATCAAGCTTACCTGAGTTAGAAATTAATGATAAGGTTTCAGACTAAAATTCATATGGGTTTAGCATAAAAGTATATAAAAAGGATTAATGAAAAGAAAATAAAATTTTAAATAATTAAAATACATACATATACTCAAAGTTGAGTTAAATATTATAATATAAGCCTTAATCTGAAATATCCTTCAAAGTCAAGTCGTATACTCTAAATAGATTAATTAAACACAAAGATCACACCTCCTCTTTAATGCCACTGACATTTCCTTAAATGATAATCGTACCATCCTTTAAGAAGACCTTATCCAGATGGAGAAGAGGCGGTGAGGAGGTTGAATGGCGGTGGGGAAAAATTATATAAGGAGGTTTTGAGGGAAAGAGGGGGGATTCGGTGGAAGGGAGATGGAATTGTCAGATTTAATTGTTTGAAGGGAGTCTCTGTTCTTCTTGGAAATCTGGGCACGGGGGCAGAGGATGTGAAATCTGGGCACGGGGGCAGAGGAGACATCCTCTGAGTCTGGGATTGTTCCCGGATTGGCTGGGAGGACTTGATTGTTTCGGTGAATTGTTTAACTACATCACGGGAGAAGAGCCACCATTTAAAACCATCAACTGTGTTCCAGGTATTTCTCTTATCCACCATTTAAAACCATCAACTGTGTTCCAGGTATTTCTCTTATGTATATAATCGTTTCTCAATTAAATTTCACTGCTGATTTCATTAAAATACATTACTGTTGGAGGTATTTTGTCTGCAATTAATTCTCTGTGTATGGAACTTTGCATTTCATGGAAATACATCACTGCTTTTGAAATATTTTGTCTGCAAATTAAATTTGTGTGTACGGAGCATTACATTTGGTATCAGAGGCGTAGTTCAAACTCTTTTGACCTAGTAGGCCCTGAAATTTCTGCAAAATTCCAGTCTATAGCATGAATAATTATATGTTATAGCAGCTGTTGCTTTAAGTTATCTTCTGCTGGTGAGCAGTTCTTGAATGAGCAATCATTTAATGACTTTTCACACTCCAGAACTATCCCTAATTCCATCAAAGAAACTGCCTCCTCTGCCTATCGAGTTAGTTGGCAATTACAAAGATTTGTGTCTTCTGTGAGAACAAGCAGATCCAAGGCCTTTACTTGAAAGTTTAACTATGAATCTTGAGTTTTATGTTCTTGATAGCATGTTTCATGAGTCACAAAACATGTTTGTGGTTACAGAAAAGTAGCGTAAAGCACCAATATGAAGCAACAACCAAACTGGGCATGTGATAGACTCAAAGTTGAAACATGGAGTCTTCTTCAGTAAATCTTACCATCAGATACATAAATTGTTGAGACTGTCCTTAAAGCATACATCAAATAGATTCTAAAGCATATATAATTTATGCTAAACTGAAACAGAGAGTATAGATCCTTGAAGTTTTCTTCGGAATTACTGAAGTAGTTGTGAATAAGATATAGTTCCTTTACTATGGTAACCTTTTAACATTGAAATACTCAAAAACAAGATTACAAAGCCAACATCAGGTAAATTATCAATAATAGATCATCGTACATATTTTGTAAGAGCTAGTTTAACTCTCGGATCTGTTATGATAATGTAAACTGAACTTAATAATGACTGTCAAAGACCTGTGATTGTCTAAATAATTCTGTCCATGGAAAATCCGTTACAGTGAATCCTCTAAAGTATTGATTATTAACTTTAAAGAATTTTCCGTACATCTGCCCTCTCTCTTATGAATTTAAGAAGGGCTTTCCTATAGAGCATAAATTTCAGTAAGATTCTGAAAGTACACTTGTTTAAAAGAACTGAAAGTAACAAACCAAAAAAACAAAAACAAAAAACAAAAAATAATACTTAGCATATATAAGTTCAGTTTCATAAAATTCGACCATAAATATTCTAGCCATCTATGATGGAACTTCAATCTGTTATACATCCCTTTAGAATAGCAGATTTATAATCATTGATTGCATCAAAAGATACGAGGCACACGACAATTTCTTACTGTACCTAAAGATGGACTGCCTTGTTAATTCATCAAAAAAATTTGGAAGTCCAGCACCCCTCTCCCTTCCACTCACATGGTAGAAGCATAGAGAATTCCGTTGGGATACGATTTCTCTCGGGTGAAGGACTAATTTCAACTCCATGCCGATTGGAATAGATTTTAATAAATCATTGTTATACCGGAAATTTGACCAACCAAGGAAGCGGCAATGGTAGCTGTGGAAGCGGTTACCTCAGAGCTATCAGTTAATTGGAACGACTTCTCTTGCTTTTGTTATCTGCAACATGGATAAGAGATGAATATGCCAAGGAGCTGTAGAAAAGAGTGGCTACCTTTTGTAGAGATGAATAAGCAGAAGAATAAACCCAACGTCCAGCCATCTTATTTCAATCTGAAATTTGAAAAACATTGGACTAATGTGCCTCAGAAACCCTCAATATATAATTTTGCTTTATAAGAATTATAGATCACTAAGCATTGAACTCGCAGCTGCTAGTCGAACTGACTTATAGTTGTGTTGTGACGTGTAGTTTCTAGTATATTTGTATACCTCGTAAGCTCCTTCCTTAATGCTTCTCCCACATAAACAGCGAGGTGTTAGTTACTGTGTGCAGGGGTTATAATTACTAGACGCGTAGGACATGCGTATGCCTCGTGGACACCTTCCTTGAAGGCTTAGAGGTTTTGTATATCCGTTTGCATCGTGGCTTATGATAAAAATCAATACCATGACTCGTGGCAATCAGTCGATTTCATGACGACTCACGAGTTTATATTTCAACGGCGGAGGATAGACCTGTCAGATGAGGCGTATTTTATTTATTTTAATTTAATTATTATCCATATTTAACTATTTCCATATGAAATATCTTCCATCGTAATTCATTCTTCATTAATTCACCATATCTTCCATAAGACTATGAGACCAATACACATAATTACTTTAATTATACATTAATATATGCATCAAACTTCTTCTAGAACATGGATGGCAGGGCGGTTTTTTTTTCTTGTCCATCGAGTACTTACGCTTTCGCTGAAACCATCGAACAGCCATGCATCTGAAGGGCCGACGCGCTGTAATGGGTTTAGAAATCATGTGCAATAACATCACCGTTAACTGATAAAAAGGACGAAGTAAAAATTGAATGATTCTATCCAGAAAAGCCATATTTAGAATTGCCAGAGATGTGTACGTTCGGATAAGTGAAGAAATTTGACGGTTTTATATGGTTTTAAAAAAAAATTACTATTAATTTTTCAATTGAGGGAATTGAATTAATTATATATTTTATTAAAAAATTTAAATACAATATCATATTTTCAATCAAATTCGGGTTAATAGACTTACAATAAATGTAAAAGAGCGCTTTATAAATTCGGATCTGGTTTCTCTCTACTTCAATGTCCTAAAAAATTTTCAAATTCCCCTGAAACGTCAATTTTATTTAAAAATATATAAATAAATGAATCGAATCTTTTGATTGTTTAACACTCAGTAATTATTAAATATATTGTGCGGTTACAAAAGAGATTAGAAATAATTATGTCTCCGCCCCTAAAACAGGTCGGACAATAAACACATAAATAACAACCAGGAATGCCGCCTCAACCGAGTCGGTCGGGTTATGGTAGGTTTCTACCTATTTCGGAATTTAAACCAAGCAAGGTCAATTCAAATAGAAATAGTTTTGTAACGGTTTTAGTGGCAAGCTGATATAAAAGTATGTTGCCGTAAATAAGTATGTAATGGTAAATTGGTAATGATTTAAATTAAATTATGGTATTTATTTAATTAATTAAGTAATTAAGTAGAATATAGTAATTTTATGATTTTAGATTTGAATTATTATTGTAATATTAATTTAAAGTAGTGGGTTTTGAAATGTTATATATATATATATATAATTTGAAGATAAGATTTACATCTTTTATTTATTACTATCAAATGCAATGTATTCATTATTTTATTCTTAACACACATATTAGTCATTTGACGTACATAGTTATCTAATATGCACACTTATACATATATAAATTGAAATTTTATTCTCATCTGTTTTGTTACGCAGACAGGGTGAGTCAAGGGTGAAGAAAATTAATATTTCAGTATTAGTTTTAGTCTTAAGTAGCTGAAATAATTAAATTCCTTCTATCATTGTATCAGGGAATAAAATATTCTAGACAAGTTTATAAACTAACACTGTGATCGATGAAAAACCTTGCATTCTACTCTAGATTTAGTAGGCAATTCACGTATTATAAGCTTTATCCTTTGGGGCAGAGTTTTTCCAACACCCCGGTTGTCAAAAGAGCAGACCTGGATAGAGTTCTTCAAAGATATTTCCTCATCTTTGTTATAAACCAACAAAACTCTGGCATTTTAGAGAATCAGAAAAACGAGAGCCAAGTGATTCATCAGTTGAACATTCTGCTTCATCTCCATGACTATCCTGTGTGTGACATACGTTTTCTTCATTTGGAATGTCAACCCCTGTTAAGCCAAACCTGCAAACTCAAAAATTTTGCATTAAAAATCAAGAAAAGATTTTGGAGTTATTTTCCTTCAGCAGTCATGCCCAGTGTTCTTATGCTGTTTTAGCATCTGGAAGGGAATTGATCAATTTACTATCAGCTTGATTCTACACATTTTCGGGCTTTCCTGCCATTATGAAAGAAGAGGTATAGTTAGTGAACAAGAGCATTATTTAATTCAACCAAGAGCTACTTTGTCTTCAATAATTTCTACTGATTCCATAAGGGTATAACCTATGAAATCCGGGTAGGTGAGGGTTAGTTAGTTGTGTGAGTGAGCAGTTATTGATACATTATAACTTCGTAAATATATAAGCTACAAATAGAGTCAAGATGGAGCCTATTGTACTCTACCTGTATTCCTTGCCTTATGGTGGGTAGGACGCATGATAGTTGAGGAGAAGCCGGGTTAGATTCCAAAATTCACCGTTCTCCACTTGCTAAAAAAAAAAAAAAAAAAAAATGGAAAGAAAAGTAGTAACCTCGGATTTATTAAGTGCCAAGAGGGATTGAAAATTCCCAGGAGCCAACCTTCTAAAAGCTATCTAAGCACATTGAAATTGTCACCTCAAAATTTTGATATCTTCTAGTAGGTTAAAATTCTCATGTGTACCATTGTGGTAATGCGATGTTTAACTGATGAGGTTAACAGAGTGTTAAAGCTAAAGCCATTTACCTAAGATCCATAGACTTTGAGCTCTTGGAGTTTTTCAATTCCTCTCAATACATAATCAGATATAGTGTTAAAATGGATTTCTGCTAGTTAATTAAAAATAACTCACCTGCGACAATTAGGCAGGGCAGTGATTCATTGAGGACGTTGACAAAGTCTTCGGTTGTATACAAGGATTCCATTCTTGCTGTGGTCTCTCTCCCATATGCCTGGCATGAGTTTTCAAGTAAAAGAGGCTGGGCATAATTCCGGGTGATTCTGACAAAAATAGTGTATAGTTTGTTTCTTGTAAATATATATGTATATATCATTTGGAGTTAATATATATAGCGCAGGGTCTAAATTTATAAATACATATGACACTAAATCCTGTCATCGGCAGATTTAGTAACTTAAGGAAATTATAATGAGTTGGGATTTAATAAAATAGTAATTATTTATAATATATGTATATGATCAAGCTAGTTGTAAATTGAGTAATGCATAAACACTTACCAATATACTTACCTTATGGCTTCACAAGTTACTCAAAGTATGGTTTGATCAGAAGTGGGAGCCTGTAGTCATTTAACATGATAATCAAAGTTTCCAAAAATCCAGGGTTTCATGACAGGTCCCTGCATATATAGATCAGATATCACTTCATACGAGACAGGGTTCAGAAGAAAGCAATGGAGCCCCAACATATCCCCTCAAATCATCAAGTAGCTAATATTTTGACAAAGCCCTTGGCAAAAGGCAAATTTGAGCCATTCCAAGACAAATAGGGATTGGTGCAGAATTCCTTCTTCAATAAAAAGGAATGTTAAGAGTTATAGCTCAAATAGGAAGTTTCGCATATGTTCAATATGAACATGTGAAAAGTAGTTTGAGATATTTCGAAAGTAATCCTATTTGGGAACAAAATATTCTATTTTGTAATTCACTTTATTGGAAAAGTGAAAGTCTTATGGTTTGTAGTTGAGTCTAAAATTATATCTCATGCATGACTTAGACTAGGAGTAATCTTTAAAAATAGATTCTACAATAAAAAAAACAATAAATCAAGGCAAGGTAGAAGCTTTCAACACACATTAACAATTGAGCAACTGGCCAGCCAGGAGATAGAGAGAAAGGGAACTCAAGGATTCAGGCAGAGGTGAATTTGGGCAACAAGCGACAATCAGCACAAGCGCCAAGCAATTTCATACAAGGCCGCATATAGAGGCTTCCTTGTAAGTCTTTTGAGGAATGAAAAATCGATTCAAATGGGTAATCACCTATGTTGTGAAATTAATTTTTATACGTGTGTCGTTTAATTTCAAGCTATTGTGTGATTGATGCTATGGGCTGAAATTTGATTTCAACATTAAATTCAGCAATGTACTTGTTTGATTGAGATCATAAGAACATTAGTCACCTATGGCTTGAAATTATCACCACCTCAATCCAATATCAGTGACAAAGGCAATTAAAGAAAAACTAAATCAAGAGACGTAGCACTTGCAATTTAGCTCCTTTAGTGAAGGGCTTCAAAAGAGGGGAACAATACATGTGGACCACCTGAAAATGAGTGCCATTTGTGAGTATCCATATATGCCTAATTATTCCCATATGAGCACAGTGAATGTTCTCTTACCTCCTCTATATGCCTAGAATCGTACAGTCAATCTATGATATGGAACTCGGTCAATGGTAGAGATAGGTAGTACTAAGGTCATTAAGAGAATAGAGTCACCACTATTCCAGGAACATGAGCTTGTATCCTTATTTGTTATATGAGATACAATGAGTGCAAAGACAGGGAAAATTGTCAATATCAAGAAAGGGCAATTTTGAGTAGTTCTACAATGCCAAGCACGACTATCATAAAATTTCTCTCTAAATGATAATGCCTAAAAGAGATAGCCACTGCAAGCAGCTACTCAAAAGCTGATCGATGTTCAGGGCCATGATAAAGCTACAAAATTGACGAATATTTCTTCTTTTGTTCTCCTCTTGTCCCAGCTTGATCATTGAGTGCTTTTTTCATGATAAATGCACTCATAGATTTTCTTTCCTGTGTCCTAGTATGTCTCTCTGCAACATTCACAATGGAAAATAGTTTTGTTAAGTCTCTTATTTGATGAATCACATTGTCAAAATTAAAATTAGCTTTATATCGCTCATTATCGAGTTTCATAACCTTATTTATTATTAATTTTGAGTTTCCTTCCTAAATTTGCTGCTATATGTTGATTTAATGCTATCTTAAGCTCTTCCTTTGCTGCAATTGCCTTGCCAAAGTAGAAGCGTCTCATATACGTAGTGCATAAAGAGAAATTGTATCTCTTTGGTGATTTTATAATACACATACAATTCCAACTTTTTGGGGATTACCTTTGGACGCCGCATCAAGTTTAAGCTTATGGAAGGGGAGTCTCCAATGTAATGTGCATAAATACTTATATAATAATAATAATAATGATCAGTCACCAAGGTTCATAACCCTTCAATGACCAGCCAAGGTGTAGACACGCATGGAATCAAAACTCCTACTTAAAACAGAGGATACCAAAATATCTGTCAAGATATTGCAGATTTGTTACAACTACAAGCAAATCTTGGCTTGACTGAGCCATTACTCTCAAGATTAATAACTTTTTGGAGCATATAGGCAGGACATCAACTATCACACTATATATAAACTTACCATGGAACTGCGGGGAAACAGGGAGTTTGGGCAATGGTTATCTATTGGAGTTGCTATACTCACCATGATATCTGCCCATTCAAAGTCACCTGAAAGCAGCCATACTAACTTGTAATATAACATAGACAAATTTCCTTTAATGCCTCGGGAAGGAAGGACAGTAACGACGCCATGAAACCAATACGGCTATAGTGCCAATATCAATACTGCTCATACGTAATACTATACTGGTGAGAGATCAAGAGCAAGGATAACACTGTGCTGTGAGAGACAATAAGTAATACTGAACTATAGTGATCAGCAATAACACTGAACTGTGCGTGACTATACAGAATACTGAGATGCCATTCATGGTTAACTCGACTGTGATATTAGTGATGTCATGACTCATAACTATATCAATGATGCCATATGTATATAATATATATAACAGTGATCATACACAAATTTGTGATGCCAAAAGTTCCATGTATATAGAATGAAATGCATAGGATGTGGGAGCAATATTATTCAATGGATTCACATGGTTAACCTTTTATAAGGGTAATAAAAGCTCTATTAGTATAGAGGTTCATCTCTCACTATGTTTACATAACAAACAGGATAGTGTTGTACGAATATGGAGTTAAGGGTAAAGGTTCCATATTCTTTATTAACATATCACTATCTTCACTGATTCCCATCGATTTTATTAACTAGGAAGAGTCTGACACAATCAATTATTTTGCCTAACTTACAGTTTTGTAATCATAATCACACCGCCTTCTGGTCATGTATACAGAGTGGTCATAGCTTATCCATGAATTTGAAAACTTTATTTTGAATTATCTCGTAAGAATGAATTTTACTCACTGATACATGGATACCCATAAAGATAGAATGCTACTTCACTTTAGTGATACAGGATATATGTTGTTTGTTTAAATTTACTAGTGCATGGACACCGGTATGCAATATGTCATTTAAATTAACATTGCAAGAATGTGAAATTATAGGTTAGACATTATAGATGAAAATATCTATCAAATTATTTCATTGCATTTCAAATATGATTCAAGGAAAGGGAATAAAAGAGTAACTACATTTTGAATATGAAAAGTGAAAATAGGGATATATAGAATGAAAATGGTTAAAGCAGTGCGTCATAAATAGAACATGAATGAACTAAACCGAAGCAGCATCTGAAATGAGAAATTTTATTGAACATATTGATACTTATGTGAACAAATTTTCTTTTTATAAATTTTAGGATTGATATCATACGTATCAAAGTATTTTGAATGTGTAGAGGTTGTTATATGGGTAACAATTGGTTATGAACAATATAGATGCATATGCTGTAATATGTGTATGAGTGTTTACATTGCAGATTATGTACCAGTGAGTATCATGCAGAAAAAAAGATTACCAAAACAATCTACGTGATGACAGATTTCCAAGAACAATTGAGACTCCATGTGATCCCACGATAGGGTGTTGACCCTGGTCCTGCTGGGAGGAGTGGAGGTGTTGCCCACTGTTTATCCTCCAATACCTAGAGTCATGGGAGGACTGTGCGAGTCACGCTCCCCTAGACGTGTGATGATGACTACCGGATGCCTACCAGCATGTCAGGTCGACGTAATCGACACTGATATCATTGAGGTCTATGAATGGATCAGTAAAACTGATGCCATGGCATATTCCTGTAGAGGACGGATAGGATGGGAGGGGAAGAGATTAGGAAGGATCGGATGATTTTAGAATAGTTTGGAGATTCGGTGAAGATGGGAAGTAATACTTAAATTACAGATACATACCTATTTAAACGGAAATTCAATCTTAAAATACAAGCATTCTACAATCACCCTAATCTCTAAAAACACAATATTGATATGAGTATATAAAACCCTAAACTTCAGGACGAAGTTTTCTGAAGGGAGGAAGTATGTAACGGCCCATTCCCGAGTTATACAATGATATTAGCGTGTGTGCGGTATAGACAGTTGATAGCTACACCTGCCTATCCCGCACACACCGCACTAGTACACCTAACTACTAATATCAGGGTTACCTAAGTTAGAAATTAAGGATAAGGTTTCAGACTAAAATTCATATGGGTTTAGCATAAAGTATATAAAAAGGATTAATGAAAAGAAATAAAATTTTAAATAATTAAAATTTATACATATACTCAAAGTTGAGTTAAATATTATAATATAAGCCTTAATCTGAAATATCCTTCAAAGTCAAGTCGTATACTTCTAAATAGATTAATTAAACACAAAGATCACATCTCCTCTTTAATGCCACTGACATCTCCTTAAATGATAATCGTACCATCCTTTAAGAAGACCTTATCTAGATGGAGAAGAGGCGGTGAGGAGGTTGAATGGCGGTGGGGAAAAATTATATAAGGAGGTTTTGAGGGAAAGAAGGGGGAATTCGGGGAAGGGAGATGGAATTGTCGCATTTTAATTGTTTGAAGGAGCTCCGTTCTTCTTGGAAACTGGGAGACTGGGGCAGCAGGAGACATCCTTCCGAGTCCGGGATTGTTCCCATTTACCGGGAGGACTTTGATTCTTCCCTCTATTGTTTAACTATCCACAAAATACGCATCGACGGGAGAAGAGCCACCATTTAAAACCATCAATGTTGTTCCAGGTATTTCTCTTATCCACCATTTAAAACCATCAACTGTGTTCCAGGTATTTCTCTTATGTATATAATTGTTTCTCAATTAAATTTCACTGCTGATTTCATTAAAATACATTACTGCTGGATATCTTTTGTCTTCAATTAATTTATGCATAATTGATGACGTATGGAACTTTGCATTTCATGGAAATACATCAACACTTTTGAAATATTTTGTCTGTAAAATTAAATTTGTGTGTACGGAACATTACACCTATAAAGGTGATCACTTATTGTACTTTTCCCTCACTTTCCCATTATCTCAATGCACTTTTTGTTCCCCAAATCAACCATATCCATATGTATGCACACCGTTTTGGCCATGACCATCATTCTTCATGGAAGTCTCATATTTTGTGACGCATCTGGGCTTCCTAATACAATGGCCCATTCCTCCAAGGCAATGAAAAGATCTATTGCGACCTCCAATTCAAGAATAATTAACTCCAAGTCAAGGTACTATTAACACCCCCTTTAATGTCCCATTGTATCTTTGAGGGACCTTCAAAAGGAGGAAACTTCACCTTTTGGCTCAAGCATGAGAATAAAAGAGGTAACATGGCACATATGTTGAGTTAGAAATATGTCAAAGCAATTCAAAGACACATCATGGATCAAGGAAAACTCATGTTGAGGAAATTCCGCAAAAATCAGGTAAATGGACCTAGATAAGGAGTGTCGTCCACACTTTCTACACATTGGATCATGTAAAGTTCAATTTGGAGGAATGTTGAGGAAAAACAGAAGGCCATTTTAGGTCTCCAAGCAATCCAAGGGAAATTTCTAGTCAAAATCAAGCAAGGAGCCTAAAAGCATGGTTTGAATCATCTTTGCACCAATCAAAGGGAAGTTGTCAACATTATACTAACCATTGGAAAGGCCAACGTCAAGCAACATTGTGCAAACAAAGTGGAATTTTTGACTTCCTAAGCACTCAAGTTAATTTTTCAAGGAATGTCAGGTTATTTCTTGATAGAATGTTGTACCCTTTTATCAATTCAGACCTCCTTTGGTCAAATCAAACCTCTAATTGGTGGGATGTCTCCCCTATTTTGAGATTTACGTAATGCCTGTTAAATAACTTGTAGTTTGACTTAATCACGAAGCATATTGTGCATGAAAGACGCTTGTTTTTTCAAGCAAAAGGAAGAATGTTGAGATCCTAATATATAAATAGAGAAATCTCCCTCCTTTGCAAATCATAGTGAATTGTTGATATCGTTTTTCCATAATGTGAAACATTTTAATGATACCTTTGGTGTTCATCATGAATTATCTTTCTTTTTTTATTTCACTTATTTCTTAAAGTAATTTGTGGATAACTAAAGAATACTACAAAAACTAACTATATGAATCCATTTGAAAGGAAGCTTTGTCGATTGTTGAGGGATGTCTAGGGTTTTACTCGCACATCTTTCTTACTGGTGTAAGGTAGAGTTTGTTTCTTCTTGTTGGGCCATGAACTACTACTCCTCACCAAGGGCTTCACTTTATTTTACATCACAGTTAAGTTATTTGTTGAAGGACTTTCCCTAAGTATAATCCTTTCTAGTAGGGCTTGGTTTCAAAACTTGTTCTTGATTAGGTGCGAGTCTTTTAACTTCCAGGGTTCCACCTTCGGCCATAATCCACGAGCATTGATCAACGAACTCAATAGGGGCATCAATTTGACCCCATAGCCCTAGTGGAAATAAGGCACAGTCCTTATTCCATTAAACAACCATCTCTTTTTACTAAATTATGCAATTGTCCTTAATTTTAATTATCCAAAAAGCCCTAAGAATAGAAAAATATATACATAAAATAATATATAGAAAAATATAACCATAAAAAATAAAAAATAAACCAATGAGTTTCTTCCCTTTTATGTTTAAATAAGATTTGATTGATTACATTTTGATTATAGACACATTTCTACGAAAGAATGCCACATCATTTAAACCTTCCTTGTTGAATATACTCTAGGTGATCGACATATAAGGAATCTTTCTTGTGGTGCAATATACCACTATATAGCTGGAGAAAGGTTGTTGAGCTAATAGTGGTGGCCAATCTCTTGTTTCCACGAGGCCTGGATCTTCCTAGTGAGGATTTGCACTAGGCCAGCAAATTTTGCAGTAACAGACCCTTTCAAAGAAATTTTTTGCATCAATTATTGACAAGATAGGGTTGCATACAATATGCAATTTGTAACTTTGTTGGTCCCAATAATTCTTAAACAAATAGCCCTCCAAATCTGAATTTTACACTCCATAGTCGTAATTCTAATTTAAACATTGTTGTTTACTTTCAACCTCTCTAAAAAATAAAAGAATCCCATCCTTTTATTTTCTATTTGCATAAATCTAGAATATAGATCATGAAATATCACAAATCATATTAATCCTAAGTCTAAAACACTTTGAAATTATTATTATTCATTAGACTTAGTTTCTTTTATGTATTTCCCCATGTCAGAGAACAATTGGCCTACAATGTGTGAAGAAGATACTAAGGTTACACTAGGTATCACTCTTCCATTATCCCTAGGGTTTATCTTGTACCTTCCATTAGCCCTAGGGTCTCTCTTGTATATATAAGGAATTGTCATTTAAAGGGAGGATTTTGGGCGGTAATACAAAGCCATAACTATAATGCGAAATATCAAAAAGATAAATGAAAATAGAAAGAAAAGCAAAAAGAATTAGAAGATCCATACGTGTACTTGATGGCAGTTGATGACGTAGGAGCTTGTTGAAACACGCAAAATATGTGAGTGTGCTAATCTCAGTGCCAAAAAATCATGTTACCCACAAAAAGTGGGTGACTCCATAGGAGGAAAATTTCTCCTAGATCTCTCTTCAACCAACAACTGGTAGCCCCTGACAGCAACCAGTGTAGATGATACATTGTTCCATTTGATCTCCGCTCCCTGCATCATTCATATGTCCTGTCACCCATATTTCGAGAACATATGTTTGGAGGTGGGTTATCCAACCCAAAAGGTATGTTTTTCATTGTGAAATCAGGTGCTTATGTTTTTTTTTTCGTTGGGCATCCTGGGTATGGATTATTGAGTGACTTGGAAAAAAGGAAGGGATTTTCCTGTATTTATGTTCCCTCACCTCAAATAAGGAGGTTTAATCATCAATCTTAGTCTTGTGGGATCTCCCCTATTGGCCTATGGCTTTAGGAAGGGCACTGCTTGGGAAACCTTGATTTTGGTGTTGAAAAGTAACTAGGTTTGATCTTCATAATGACATGTGTAATTTTGATTTTATGTAATTGATGAAAAGAAAGAAAATAAATTATTGCAATGGTTGTCTCATGGGATTCATAAGCAAGGAATTTTATTTTAGTAATGGCTCCCATTTTGAGCCTTTAGGATTGAGTCATCTCGTTATAAAATTTAAATTTAGTCAATGTCATGTATGAAGGACCCTTCTTGGGCATGATACACTTGTATATGGGTCAATAGAAGTGTCAAACAACCCTCCAAGACAAGCACAAGTATTCTCCTATAAGTAGGCTTCAAAGAAATAATAATATCTTTGTAAAAAGGGCACATCGGTTCACCAGAAGTCATGTTGGCTAAGTATGACACTTCAACCACTATAAATAGCTAGCTAGGCTTAATCTCAGAACACAGAAAATTCAGAGAAGTGCAAGGTACAAGGGTCTACGGCTAGAGAAGTGTGAGGTACATGGGTCTGCGGCTAGGGAAGTGTGAGGTACAAGGGTCTGCAGTTAGAGAAGTACGATTAGAGAAGTGTGAAGACTCATCAAGGAAGCCTCTCCCCAAGTGAAGGAGGGACTAGAAGACAAGACTATTTTGGGCTAAAAATATTTCCACTAGTGAAAAATTGCAGACCTATAAATTTACAGTAAGGAGGTCGAGAAAGAGACCTATAAAATTGTAGTAAGAAGGTCGAGAAAGTCGAATTTGAAGGCCTATAAATTGCAGCAAGGAGGCAAAGAAAGTGACAACAAGCAAAGGGTTTGACTATTTTTGACTCAAGGAAGAGGAAGAAGGCTTGGTGTCCTAGTCTTGGAGTGGAAACTAGGTCAATGGTCTTGATCTTGGTATTCATCAATTGGAATCTCTATAAGAAGAGGAATTTGTTCAGGTTTTCCTGTAAAAGAGTAAGAGATTTTGGCCCTGGCTGATAGCCTATATTTTGTGTCTCTTGTCTCTTTATGGTTTATGCATTGGTAGTTGTTTGATGAAGAAGAACAAAAATAACCCAAGTAAAAGGAGATCCTAATCTAAAGAAGTAAAAAGTACTCATAAGCAGTTACTAATAGAAGAGAAATCACTTAATCTCTATGCCCTAGATTTCTTAACATTTGGTAGCACGGTCATGTTTTCCCCATCTATATTTTTCATTCCCTTCTGCACATTACAACCCCTATTTCATCATATTTTTTCTCTGGGTCCACAAGGAACCGGCGCACCCCTTGGTCCAGATGTCTCGTCGGGCCTGGAAATGTTGCCCCGAGATTGATGCAGTTAAAAGAATGTTAAAAGCATATCATGGTCGCAAGCAAGAAACAAAAGAAAAAGAATATTATAAAATGCAAAATATGGTTGCAACATTTAATATAGCACATGGGCCCATCACCCTGGTTCTTAAGGCGCTATGAGTGCCCCCAAATCATTGAGGAACCCATGCACATCCCAACCCCTGGTCGGCAATGAACTACCCCACCTTGAGGGGGTAATAATAGATTGTTGAGACTTTGGGTAGCATCGTATGTGCTCTAGCTCCGAAACTTTGTGGAGGGGCTAGAACACATCAGATCTCCAAGACCCACAAATCGTTTGGATAAATTACACTTGGAGCCTAAGTTATTCCAATAATTAATTATTTTAATGGAGACCCTAAGTCTAACTAAGGGAAATTAAATAATTAAAGGGAATTAATTTAAACATGTGGGTGAGAATGTTCTAAGTGATGAGGATCAAGTCTTTTCTAATCTTAGCCATTGATTAGAGATTAGATCACGGTCGATGATTGTTCAACGAGAAAAGTATTAAAGGAAGGCTTGGGGTCAATTGGAGAACACACACAAAGCGACAACACTTGAGCTAAGTCGAAATTATGGGGCGTGGTTTGATGAGAATTTTCAAGTGAGCTTGCAGTGCAACGAGGGGCAGATCAACAAAGGGATTTCTGAATCTGAGGCTGAGAATACAATTGCAGAGAGGCATATCCATACCAGAGAGGCAGCGCAATCCATGAAGGGTGACGAAGAGGCAGTGTAGGCCCAACAGGGGTGACAAAGACCTAGCCAAGCTCACGCAGAGCGAACGCAGAGGTTGACGCAGTCACAGGAGGGTGATGCAGGCCACGAGGGGTTGACATAGAGCCAAAGGATGCAACGTTGGGGTTTTAGTGGGCTAGAAAGGACTCCTATTCAACAAATCAGACAGAGTGAAGCAGCCACATTGAAGGGTGACACAGTGACTATGTAGGCACCTGTGGGGTTCCTCATCTCAGCTGGATCAACAAATACGACTACTGGTGCCCTTTTTTGTATTCAGAATTCTGTATAATAATAAAACCCTCTAAGAGCTGCTACACCGGTTTTCCCGCATTCGGTTTTTCCAGGGACATTTGTCCAAAAAATATTGTGTGTCCTTTGACATGTGTGCTTAATTCTTCAGTACTTGATCTATATGTATGTGTAGATCTGCAGTGTGTTTACTTCGTTGTTTTTTGAATATTTCTGAAAACAACTTGTAAATGTAAAAACACAAGTAGGAGAAGTAAACCATATTTCCGCAATAGAATTTTTTGTTAGGTAGATTCAAGCATTTTCACATAGAGGGAACAATTCACTCTAGGACCATTTCCACCTTGGGTTCGTTAGATATTTCTGGGTTGTTTTGGGGTTCTTGCAAGGAGGTTGCTCACTCAGTTTCATCTCATTTTTAGCACTTTACAGATCATTTTCTCTAGTTTCCTTCCAACAACAGCTAGTAGTTCTTCTTGGGCATGCACAATCTTCCTGGGGAATCTTCCCAGCATTTGAGCATTGTATTCACACATGGATTTTGCCATAACTTGCAGTGGGGGTGCTATTATTTTTTTGAGAAACCCTCAACATATGATGTAATATTCCCAATTAGCAACAACTAATTGGAAATATTAATTTTTGACTACTTTACTTTAATAAAGTTAAGTTAGAAATAAAGTGGGTGAAAGGGACACTTAACTCACACTTAGGATAAAAAGCATTTCCTAAAGTCACTTGGAGACATGATTATTTGGTAGCGTGGGGCCTAGAGGTCAAAGTGGCAGCGTGAGGGAGATGTCAGCGTGGGCAGCGTGGGCCCAAGACAGCGCAGAGCTAGAGGGACAACGTGGCTCAAGGGGACAATGCAGTTTGGTGGGGCCTAGGTGAGAGCAAGGCTCTCCAAGCATAAAAAGGGAGAGAGTCTCCTCATTTTCTCATTCTACTATGCATCTATGATATTTGTCTTTTGACATTGAGCACGCTTTTGCTGTTGAGAAAAGTCTGCAAGTGTTGTTCAGCACATCGGGTGTCTCCGTGCGGAGATTCCAACCTCAGCCCCGGGGGACTTCGAGTGCCTGCTCGAGTGAGGAGTTCTATCCTTGATTTTCCGGAGAGAGTTGTAGCAGTCGAAGTTGGGATCATTCACTTGCATATACAGCGCAGTCAGTGAGAGGGAGCACGCAGTCTTTGGAGGAGGAGATTCCGAATTGAGGGCTTATCAGGGGATTCAGCCTGAGAGAGTTGGAAAGGGGTTAGTACTTCCCTATTCCATCATTTTGGTAGAGTTGGAGGCCATCTTTTGCATCAGATCATTTAGGGCCAGCCTTCATCACTGGTACAACGTTATACCTCAAGGGAGGTCATTTTCCGAGTTCATCCATTTCCGGAAAGCTCTCTGGGCTTTTCTGGGTATTTGGTGGAGAGCCCATTCCCAAAGTTTCACAATTTTCTGAGGTGGGGAGTAGCCCCAAAGAGTTGATCTATTCCAATAGCAGCAGCTTTGGAGATAACGCAGTCATTGAGCGAGCAACCATTCCATGATATAGTCTAAGAATATTTCTACGCTTGCCTAGTGCAAGCCAAGGTACCATCATTCTGATCACCTTTGTATTCATTTTATCTTTCAGCACTTAATAAAATGGCTCAGTGTTCTCCATGTTTTGTCCTGTTCATATGATGGCTCTCTAGTTGCTGTAGTTCTTGTTTATGTGCTTTATATTGTTGTTTATTTCTACTTGGAATATTACATATGAGGTCTAGGTTTCTCTCACAATGTTCCCTCCCAAAAACACAACATCACTCAACTTGGTAGGGCATATTAATTATGGAAACCTTATGAGGCCAATATAATCCACAAGCCACTAGTGAAAGGTTAGGACTAGAAGGAAAGGATTTCATTCATTATTCGATGGGTAAGGAAAACAAAAGAAGGGTATGGGAAAGAAAGAATCATACAACATTCATATCTACTATGGTGATATTCGAGCATCATCAAGTGGATCTACTACAACTAATAATTTATGGGAACACTTGCTGAGCATCCCTGTAAAGGTGATTGCTTATTGTACTTTTCCCCTCACTTTCCATTATCTCAATGCACTCTTTGTTCCCCAAATCCACCATATCCCTATGTATTCACACCTCTTTGGCCATGGCAATCATTCTTCATGGAAGTCTCACTATTTGTGATGCATTTGGGCTCCCTAAGGAAATGTCCCACATCCTCCAAGTATGTGAAATAATCTCTTGCGACCTCTAAGTCAATATTAATTACCTCCAATTCAAGGCACTCTTATTGCCCCATTTAAAGCCCCTTTTCCATCATTGAGGTACCTTCGAAACAGGGCCACTTCTCCTTTTGGGGTAGACATGAGGTTAAAAGAGGTAACATGGTAAATGTGTTTAGTACGCAAGATATCAAAGCAAATCAAGGATACATCATGGACCAAGGAAAATTCATGTTCATGAAAGTTCAAGCCTCCCTTCCTAATTATTTTCCCAAGGTAAGAGGAACAATTTTGACAATTTTGTTATTTTTGGTCAAAGGCAAATTTTTGTGAAGGAAACTTAGGAAAAGTGGGTCGATGAGCATTTTAGTGGAATGTGGGGCCACTCACCCACAAATAATATGCACCACATGTAAGGCAATTCGATTTTCCTAAGTGAGGTCAAAATTAAAGATGGGATGCACATGCGACTCCAGGCCAGCAAGCATAAATAGGAGAGAAGCAACATTTGGGGCCTTTTTGACATTTCGAAATTCATTTGTTGCTTTGGTTGTTCAGTTGAGCCACATCATGTTGTTTAGCACAAGAGCTTCCCAAGGAGTGAAGCTCATCCTTTCGTCGGTGGACCTCGAGTGCCACCCTAGGAAGGCTTCCTTTTTATCTTGAGATCAGAAGAGAGACATCCTACAAGGATTCACGCAATTCTGGGTCAGCCAGTATGCAATAGAGGAGACCACACAACCTTGGAGGAGCAGAGGTGCAGGGACTTGGATTTGTGGAGTTACCGTAGTGTTCCTTGACCAATTTTCAACGTAGAGGAGTGAGGCTTCAGTAGGGGAGGCAATATAACACCCAGAACAAATCTTTGAACTCAAAGACTGCATCATCCCCTATAGGACTGCGCAGTCATTGGTGTGGGTCATTTGGGGAGAGCCTTGGTCGGAGCATTGAGGAGTTGGGTTGTTGGGATTTTGGTTAGAGGCTTATTTGGAGGGGATTGCTAGCATTTTGGGAGCAAGAATTGATAGACTCAGCTACAGGTGCATTTCTGGTTTGGAGGAGGGCCAATTGCGGGAGGCCAAATTCGGAAGGTCAAAACTAAGGAAAATCCTTTCTAAGTTTTCTTGGATTTGTGGTAAGTTGTCCACCCCAAATTTTGCAGAATTTTCTAGGTTGTTTTGAGGGGGAAAATCAGGGTCTGAAGTCAGCTAGTAGTGTAGAAACAGAGGGCTAGCGCAATTTTCTGGAGAGCAGCATTTCTACAGCAACTAGGCACTTTGGTATTGATCACCTGAGGCTTGTAGCTTGCCTTGTGCAAGCCCAAGTGCACTCTCTCCATCTTCTATTGTACTGCAACACTCGGGGAAACAAATTTGTGATATATGTGTTTGCTGAATAAATTTATGTGTTGAAAATTATGGCATGTCTTTTGTTATCACTATAAATTTCTATTACGAATATTACAATGGTATCAGAGCATGTTCTTAGTTAGGGTGGGAAACGAGAGCAAGTAATGCCACCTAGATATCAAGGAGTAGTCTTCCAGAGAGGCCGTGGTAGAGACAGAGGCTGGGGTCAAGGTAGAGAATACGACCCAGATCCATTTTCAGACACCGAGGTAGTGAATCGTAGAGGTAGGATGGACAATCAGAGGGATAATGAAAAACCCAGGCCAATGGGCCAAAACCAAGTTTTGGAGGAGTTTCTAAGGACTAATCAACAGATGAGGCAAGGGCAGCTTATGATGGACATGATGCAATAGATGATGGGGCTGCATATGGGTGGAAGTACAGAGGGAGAGCCTCAAGTTGATGGGGGTTCCAGAGCAGGAGGGGGCAGCCATACTAATCAGCCTTCACATACTCCCTAGTGTCGGTAGGTTGTTCATCCCACTTTGCCTCATTTTGTGGATGAGCCTGAACCAGAGAGGGAGCTAGACCCGGTTGCAGATTTGGTCCACTCAGTTGCATCTAGTATTGTTGAGTATGAGGGGTTGGATTCCCAGATTAAGCGGTTGATGTCTTTTGGGGAGTATATTCACCTCAAGGAGAGGCGTACCACAAGGGTTGGGGCCCACTACAGAGGGGGAACATCCAACTAGGATGTGTAGAGGTTAGCTGGAAATTTTGCACATCCAAACTTTGACGGGTCAGCAAAGAGATCAGCAAGGGCATGGATCCAGAAGCTAGACACATATTTCCACCTGAACCCCATGCGAGACGCTGATGCTATATGGTTTGCTACCCTTCATTTAATAGGGGATGCCCAGGAGTGGTGTTGTTATGGGTTCACCCAGAGGCTGCTAGAGAGATTTGAGAGGAAAGACCAGGAGTTGCATTTCAGGGAGTTAGCCCACCTGAGGCAGGCTGGCAGCGCAGACGTTTACATCACAGAGTTCCAAAGAGTGGCAGTGATGGTGATAGACATCTCAAAGGCCTGGCTGATTATGTTATTTGTGGAGGGGCTTGTTGAACCTTTACCTGGTTGGATGATGGCTTACAAACCCACATCACTTCCGGATGCTATCTCTAGGAGCCAGGATTTGATTGATGCAGTGCCCAAGACCCGGGCTTTTGTTCCCACCAGACTCATGGCCCCACAGGGGAATCGAGACACTAGGCCACCACAGAGGGACGAAGGATGTGGCAAGTTGGATTATGAGACCCGGATGGAACTTAGGAGGAGGAGGTTGTGGTTTATGTGCCAAGAGCCTTGGGCACCCGGACACAAGTGCACCAAGGGCAAGGCCCATTTCATCAAGGTGTTTTCAGACAGTGAGCCAAATGAGCAGGCCGAGATAGCAGATGAGTCGAGAGATGAGGCAGGACCGTCATCAGGAGGGCCACCACCACCACCACCTAGAGGGGACCGTTTACCCCAGCTGGGGAGTCCTTGCTCACTTCGAGGAGTGTTGAATTGTTGAAACTCAGGATCATGGGGGAAATAATAAAATACAAGGGCAACGAGTGTCAATCCTAGTAGACAGTGGGGACACCCACAACTTTATTGATGCTCATATGGTGGAGCGTAGGGGTATCCAGACAGAGACATTTGAGGGGTTATTTGTATTGGTGCCAGGAGACTGGACCATGCATTACACGAAGTATGTCCCCGAGGTGACTGTGAGGATGGGGAACTACTCGCTCACTGATCAATTTTTTGCAGTTGATGTTCCAGACACCAATGTGGTGTTGGGTGTCCAATGGTTGTACGCATTGGGGTGGGTCAGCACTGACTAGCAGAAGCTGGAGATGGAGTTTATGGGGCCAGATGGGAAGTTGTTATTATTGAGGGGAATGAACTCTTATCCACCTCAGACAGTTTCAGCTCACTGGATGGAGGTCGATCTACGACATCGAGATGTGGAGTGGGAATTTGAGTTGAGGATCTCAGAGACAAGGGCTCAGGCACAATCTGCGCATCCAGACATATTGGCCTTATTACAGAGGCACCAAGGCGTTTTTGGGGAGATCCCACCAGGCAGACCACCAGACCGTGGATTTGAGCACACTATTGAGTTAGAGGATGGAGTGAATGTAGTCATCACCACCCCGTATAGGAACCCAAAGTCCTATAGGGACGAGATAGAGAGGGCCATCCAAGAGCTACTGAGGTTGGGTCACAGCAAGCCTAGCTCGAGTCCCTTCGCTTCTTCCGTGGTGCTATTGAAGAAGAAGGATGGGACACTATGCATGTATATTGACTACTGGGCCCTCAATAAGAAGACATTGAAGAAAAGATACCCCATCCCCTGCATTGACGAGTTGATGGATGAGCTTAGAGGAGCAAAGTACTTCTCTGGGATAGATCTGTGTTCGGGATAACATCAAATCCGGGTGAGGGAGAAACACATCCCTAAGACTACCTTCTGCTACCACTATGGTCATTTCAAGTTCTTGGTGATGCCCTTTGGGCTAACCAACGCTGCGGCTACATCCCATTCATGCATGAACCACGTGTTTCATGGGCAGTTGAGGTGCTTTTTCCTTGTTTTCTTTGACGACATACTCATTTATAGCCGGACTTGGGAGGAACACCTTTAGCATTTGGAGGTAGTGCTTCACATACTTGAGGAGCAGCAATTGTATGTGAAGGTGTCCAAATGTGAATATGGACTAACAGAGATTTTATACCTTGGGCATGTGATTGGGGAGGACAGAGTAAAGGTACACCAGGAGAAGATCAAAGCCATACTAGATTGGCCCACACCCATGAATGTGACGGAGTTGAGGGGGTTCCTGCAGATTTGCACATACTATAGGATATTTATGAGAGGGTTCTCACAGCTTGCATCACCTCTTACCGATTTGACAAAGAGGGGAGCTTTTGAGTGGACACAGGTGGCACAAGAGGCTTTTGAGCGACTCAAGAGGGTTATGAGCAGCTGCCTTGTTTTAGCTTTACCAGACTTCACGCAGCCCTTCATGTTGGAGTGCAATGCTTCAGGTGAGGGAGTTGGGGTTGTTTTGACATAGGGAGGCCATTCCATTGCATTCGAGAGCAGGAAGTTGCTACCTCATGAGAGGTTGTAATCAGTGTCTAACAAGGCGATGTTGGTCGTGATGCATGCACTAGCCAAATTCAGGGAATATTTGGTGGGCAGTCGGTTCAAAGTGAAGACTGATCACAACAGTCTTCGATTTTTCTTAGAGCAGCAGTCATTGGAGGGGAGACAACAAAAAAGGGTGAGTAAGCTCTAGGCTTAGGATTTTGAGATCGAGTATGTGAAAGGCAAGCATAACGTGGTGGCAGATGCCCTCTCTAGGAGGCCCGCAGTACTATCCTTAATGGACGTTACACATGATTGGAAGGCTCAACTCTTGGTTGAGTACTCCAAGGACATGCATGCTTGCAATATTATGGACGGCACATACAGGGATGAAAGATTTTGGGTGATGGATGACGTGATCTACTACAAAGACAAGATCTATTTGGTGTGAGGATCTCAGCCTAAGGATAGGATTATGCAAGCAGCCCATGATTCCCCCCTAACAGGACACCTAGGCTTCCTCAAGACATATCGTGCTATTAGAGAGAGGTTCTCTTAGCGGGGGCTCAAGGTAAGATGTGTTGAGGAATGTGCGAGAGTGCGTTAACTGTCAGAGGAACAAGGTGGAGTTGTCACATCCCGTCGGTCTACTAAAGTCTCTTCCCATTCCAAAAAGGAAGTGGCAAAGTGTATCCATGGATTTTATCATGGGGCTTCCAGCTACGCAGGGACAAGATTGCATTTATGTAGTGGTTGACAAATTGACCAAGTTTGCCCACTTCTTCACCATCCAATCCAGATCTTCAACCTCCCAAGTGGCCGAGTTATTCTTTTGGTAGATCTTCTGATTACATGGTCTTCCTAATTCCATTGTCAGTGACAGGGATAGTCGGTTTATGGGGGCTTTCTAGAAGGGGTTGTTATGGTTGGTAGGGATAGAACTTACACCTAGCACTAGCTATCACCCCCAAACAGATGGGCAAACAAAGATCGTGAATAAGTGGTTTGAGCGGCACCTATGCAACTATGTGACGGGTCAGCAGAGAGCGTGGGTAAAGTGGATTCATCTCGGGGAGTTTTGCTACAACACCACATATCACATGTCAATTGGTATGTCTCCTTTCCGAGCACTCTATGGATATGATGCACTCTCTTTTTCTGACATGATGCTTGGAGCTAGCGAGGCCCCAAGGGCACAGGATTGGGTTCAAGAGAGCCAAAAGATTCTCCAAGCTCTCAAGAACAACTTGCAAGTTGGAGAGACAGTTCTAGGTAAAGGACATGGTCTACCTACGCTGGCATCCATATAGAGAGTCTTCACATAAGTAGAAGGGGGCAGAAAAAATTTGACCCCGGTTTTATGGGCACTACAAGGTGGTCAGGAGGGTTGGAGAGATGGCTTCTGAGTTGGAGCTACCTTCAGAGATCTGGATCCACAACATGTTTCATGTCTCATACATGAAAAGGCGTTGGGGCATCAGGTCATAGCAGCAACTGAGTTTCCTCCTTTGGATGACGAGGGGCATTTCAATTTGACACCAAATTTCATATAGGAGACTCGGGAGAGGAGGTTGAGAAACAACATGATCAGGGAGCATTTGGTCCACATGAGACTCAAGGCCAACAAGCATAAATAGGAGAAGAGAAGCAACATTTGGGGACTTTTTGACAATTCGAAATTCATTGTTGCTTTGGTTTTTCAGATGACACACATCGTGTTGTTTAGCACAAGAGCTTCCCAAGGAGTGAAGATCATCCTTTCTTCAGTGTACCTCGAGTGCCACCCTAGGAAGACTTCCTTTTTATCTTTAGAACGGAAGAGAGTCATCATAGAGGGATTCACGCAGTTCTGGGTCAACCAGTATGCAGTAGAGGATACCACGCAGCCTTGGAGGAGTAGAGGTGTTGGGAGTTAGATTTTTGGAGTTACCAAAGTGTTCCTTGACAAGTTTCCAACCTAGAGGAGTGGGGCTTCAGTAGGGGACGAAATATAAAACCCAAAACGAATCTCTGAACTCAAAGACTACGTCATCCCCTACATGACTATGCAGTCATTGGGGTGGGTCATTTGGGGCAAGCCTTGGTCGGAGGATTGAGGAATTGGGTTGCTGGGATATTGGTTGGAGGCTTATTTGGAAGGGATTGCTAGCATTTTGGGAGATGGAATTGACAGACTCAGCTACAGGTGCAGATTTTTGGTTTGGAGGAGGGCCAAGCTGTGGCAGGCCAAATTTGGAAGGTCAAAACTAAGGGAAATCCTTTCTCGGTTTTTTTGGGTTTGTGGTAAGGAGTCCACACCTAATTTCTCAGAATTTTATAGGTTTTTTTGAGGGGGAAAATCAAGGTATGAAGTCATCTAGCTGTGCAAAAACATAGGCCCAACGTAGTTTTCTGGAGAGCAACATTTCTACAATAGTTGGCCACTTTGGTACTGGTCACCTGAGGCTTGCAGAAAAGGGAGGTCGTCCACATTATAATAGCCATTGGAAAGGCTAACATCCTCATTCAAGCAACATTGTGCAAACAAAGTAGAATTGTTGACTTCCTAAGAACTCAAGTTAAATTTTAAAGGAATGTCAAGCCATTCCTTCATGGAACATTATACCTGTGACCCACTAAAAGTAGGTGACCCCATAAGATAATATTTATCCTATGATTTGTATTTAGCCAACAACCCCTGATAACCACCTGTATAGACAATGTATTGTGCCATTTGATCTATGCTCCCAGACCCAATCATATGTCCCCTCACCGATTTGTCGAGAGTGTATGTTTGAAGGTGGGCCATCCAACTCTAAAGATGTCTTTCATTGTGCAATCGCGTTCTTTTGCTTGTTTTTCCTTGGGAACTTTGGGCATAGATTATTGGATGACTTCAAAGGAAGTCACTTCAAAGGAGGGCGAGTTTTGATTGTAGTTTCTTTCCCTCACCTTAATGGGAGGTTAATCCTCAATCATAGTCCTGTGGGATCTCCCCTTTTGGCTTACAGCATCAGGAAGGGCACTACTTGGGAAACCTCGACCTTGGTAGCATGGTCTCATTTTCCCATTTCACATTATTCACTAAAAGTGGGTGACCCCATAAGAGAATTTTTATCCTATGATTTGTCTTCAACCAACAACCCTTGACAAAAACCAGTATAGACGATGTATTGTGCCATTTGACCTCTGCTCCCAAAGCCAATAATATGTCCCCTCACCCATCTGTCGAGAGTGTATGTTTGAAGGTGGGCCATCTAACTTTAAAGATATGTTTTTCATTGTGCAATCACGTTCTCATGCTTGTTATTCCATGGGAACATTGGGCATAGATTATTGCGTGACTTCAAAGGAGGGTGGGTTTTGATTGTGTTTCTTTCCCTCACCTTAATGGGAGGTTAATCCTCAATCATAGTCATGTGGGATCTCCCCTATTGGCTTACAGTTTCAGGAAGGGCACTACTTGGGAAACCTCCATCTTGGTAGCATGGCCTCGTTTTCCCATTTCACATTTTTCACTCCCATCCGTGCATTACAAGCCCTATCTAATCATCTTCCCTCTCTGGGTCCACACGACCACTAGGTCCACATGACATTGGTACACCCCTTACCCTTTTCAGAATATTTTGGTAGGGCCTGGAAATGTTACACCAAAGGTCGATGTCGCGAAAAAAGAAAGTTAAAATCATATCATGGCCACAAGCAAGAAACAAAATTAAATAATATTATAAAATGCAAAAGATGGTCGGGACATTATATGAGCGTGTGGGAAAAAGCCATACATGAGCTCTACCCCTTCATTATGGCCATCATGTTGGTTCCAAGGGCCCCATGAGTGCCCCCACATCATTAAGGAACCCATTCACATCCCAACCTCTGGTGGACGATGAAATGCCCCACCTTAAGGGGATAATAACTACTTATAGCATTCACAGCATGCTCTCATCTCCTCGAGCCTTGAGCAGTAATATTAAAACTTCAAGAAAAGGAAAAAGGAAAATGAAAAAGAGTGAAAAAACAAGGGTCGAGGTAACTCATGTATCCACGATTTCTCCCTCCTACATCTATACACCTAAATATGTGGACATCCCTCATCATTACCATCCTTGAACCCATGGCAACTGGATTTGAGACCCTTGTGTCCCTATCCATCCCATCATTATTCATATGACCCATATCAATTCAAGGATGTACCTTGGACCTATCTTTCCCCTTAGGGGTTGGGAACACCTAATAGGGTCTTTTATTAGCCACTTCTACCTAGGGAGGTAACACTATTACATGCTTAAAGACCCAAATTTGGAAGGGAAGCCCATTATTAAGTCTCATTTGTGCCATTGATTAATAATCTTGGTTCACTTGGATGCACTAATGAATTATTGTACCTGATGGTGAAGAAGTGAATTGGATCCTATATGTAATTGAGAGGTGGTTTCATCATGGTTTGGGCAACTTAACTGGGGCCCAAGCCCACCAGAGTATCATATTGACATTTATAAGGGATGCGTTGAGATCCATGGGACTCCATCATGCGTTTGAACATAATTTCATGCCATGGGCACTCTCAGCAACTTCAACAGCTTGTTCGGTGCCCACATTATTCGCGAGATGATGCACTTGGACCAGCATGACCTAGTCGGCTTAGCATGATAAGTGTTGATGATCCAAGGCCTAGAGGAGTTTTGTCTCACTTTTGAGACTTGGGAGAGAAGGCACCATCATTAGAGCCCTCATTTGGAGCAGTCTACAAGCTTATCTTTCATCAAAAGACACATGAGACCAACATTTGTGCCCCAAACCCACTATCGGTCACCACATGATGACTTGCATGGAAAATTGTGGCCATCCCCTAATTCATATTTATTGGAGTCCTCTCCCTCATCATGGTACTTAGAGGACTCAACGTGGCCCTCCAATGGGCCTACATCATCATGACGTCATCAACTCGGCTTGCATATGGATGGATTTTTCATAACTTGTGATATAACTACTTGGTCAATGTGTGACCCAGACTAGTTTCTAGCACATTATTTTATAATTTTGGGGGCTCATTAGGCTAATGTGATTTAGAGAGACTTATATAATAGAAGTGAATCTCATTTGTGAGGGCTCATTAGACTAATTCGATTTAGAGAGACTCATATAAATAGAAGAGAGTCTCATTTGTGAGAACTCATCATCATCACTTAGGATTTTTTCCCTCCTAGGAAATTGGCACTTTTTCTCTTAGAATCTTTGGAGATTTTTAGATGCACTATGATATTTGGAGCTGATTTTCATCTTGTATTGGAGCTACCTCTTGAATATGGATGGTTATTTTGCATGACTAGTTTGTAAGTTCTCTTACTGATGAAATCTTTCTTTGCAAATTTTATAATGTATGTAATTGCTGCAACTCAAATAAATGCTATTGAACCCTAATTTTGTTGAAGATAACTTTGAAAGCTATTTGGTTGGCTCTTGCATATGTTATTCATGATATAATATGCAATGAATGTTCCTAGTGATGAAATGTTATTTTCTTCATAACACTCCATATTATAATAGTAGGAAATTGTTGAAAGGTGGTAGCAAGGGCATCATCTTTTAGCCTCCTTGAAGACAAATTTAGCTTATCTAACACATCTAGGACTCCATAAACACAAAAGAGAAAGCACTGGCCTAAATCATTTGATGATCAACTTATCTTTATTGCTTCTTTTCTCCTCCCAAAGTTTTGGCACCTCTTTCCTTGGACGGCTAGCTAGGGCATCAAGCGAAATCTTGTAGAGGAGAAATTTTTGGATTCCATTTAAACAACACCCTTCCTTGAGGTCTTGTCTTAAGGATATCAATTTTTTATTTATTTATCACGGTGATTCATCCATAAATTATTGTGCTCTAGGTGTTCCCCTGAAGGGAAACCTAGATAGTATTTCCTTGGATAGGTGACTTTCTTGAGGGTTGTATGAGCATTGTATTTGATGGAATAAATCATAAAAAAACGCTTTCTCCTCCCTTGCCTTGACCTAGTAAGTTCCTTGGATGTATTTCTTCCCACTTTATTCATAAAACCCTAGTTCTAGCACAAGTCTTGAGAGGTCACGCCTAATCTTCTGGAATCTTGAACTTAAGCATACCTATTATCATTATAAATCTGAAGCCCTTAACCATGATGTCCTCATAGATATTTCTTGGAGAGCCTTTAGCTTCCTTGAGGCATTAAACCATTATTGCATCTCTCCTTGAATGGGATTATTGGAATCACTTCATACCTAAATCATTGACCTATTCATTCCTAGTGATTCCCATCTTGCCAAGACGACTCCCATCGGTGAAAGTCCGTAAAACGTAGGGGACCTTGACTGAGGTGACTGTGGGTCATTATCCCATTGTTGTCACTTAGTCTAGTAGTTGTCCCTTAGGTTTTCCTTCCCTAGGGACCTACTAGATTGTGTGGTAGCAGTGCCCTTAGGTCAATTCGGACCTCCTTTGGTCAAATCAAACCACTAATTGGTGGGACGTTAGCTATTTTGACAATTTTAAGTAATGTAATGAAATAACTTGTAGTTTCACTTAGTTGTGAAGCATATTGTGGATGAAAAGTCGCTTATTTTTCAAGCAAAAAGAGGAAATATGTTGAGATCCTAATCTCTAAATAGAGAAATCTCCCTCCTTTGCAGATTGTTATAAATCGTTGAGATCATTTCTCCATGTGAAACATTTTCAAGAAATATTTGGTGTTCATCATGAATTATCTTTCTTGGTTTATTTCACATAATTATTAAGGCAATTTGTAGATAACTAAATAATACTACAAAAACTAACTAGATCTATCAATTTGAAGGGAAACTTCGTCACTTGTTGAGGAATGTCCAGGGTTTTACTCACACAGCTCTCTTGATTATCACATTGACACCCCTGGGGGAAGCATTTAGATCCATTGGACTCCCATCATGTGTAGAGAATCATTCCATTCCATGGGCACCCTTAGCACCTTAAGCAGTCTTCTCATTGCCCTACATTATTCACGAGATGATGTGCTTGGACCAGTGTGCCCCGACTGGCTTAGCATTATATGGCAGTTGATCCAAGGCCCAAAGGAGGTTTTCTCATCCCTTGAGACATGGGAGGGCAAGTACCATCGTCAAAGCCCTCAATATTGGAGCATGAGAGTGTATTCTATCATCAGGAGAGCCAGGAGACCAATTTCATTGCCCCAAACTCACTTTGCGACCCCACATGATGAATTGCATGGAGACTAAGGCATCATCCCCTTGTTCCTTATTTGCGGAGCCCTCTTACACACTTTGGCACCAAGAGGATTCAACGTGGCCTTCCAACATCCTGACATCAACATGACATCATCAATGCGGCTAACAATCGGATGATTATTTCATAATTTGAAAAAGATACTTGGTCGGCTTGTGACCAAGGCATGCATTTTTCACATTTTTACTATGTTAGGGCCCTTGGGCTAATAATTCGACGTACTAGGTCTCATATAATTAAAAATCAACTTCATTTGTATTGGATCATCATCACACTTGGGAATTTCGACCTTCTTGGAAAATCCACACTTTTTCTTTGGATTAGCTATTGGATGTCTTGGATGCATTTTGATATTTGAAGCTGAAATTTGATTTTCTTTGGAGCTATTTCTTGATTTTTGGATGGATATATCATATTGTCATTTTGTAAGTGCCTCTTGTTGAAGTTTCATTCTTGAAAAATGTCTAATCTATGGAAATGTTGCAACTAGATTAATGTTATATTGTGCCCTAATTGTTGAATATTTGTTTTGAAAGCTATTTGGTTGGCTATTTCACATGTTACTCATAGAATGGCATGTGATGAATGTTCCTAGTGGATGAAATTTCGTTTTTCCTCCATAAAACTCCATAAATTTTGAGTGGGTAGTTGTTGAGGGTTGGTAGCTAGGCCATCAATTCTTGACCTCCTTAAAGATCATTATGGCAAATCTGAAGCATCTAGGACTCCATAAGCCCAAAGGAGAAGGCACTAATCCATTCCATGTCCTGATCAAATCCTTCTTTCTCCATATTTTCTTCTCAAAAAGTTTCGATCCCCTCTTCTTGGATGGATAGATTAGGGCATAGAGTGATATTCTCTCAAGAGTGAAAGGGTGGATTCTAAGATCATAGACTTCAAGCTTAGGGTTTTAGCTACAAGACCTCAAAGTTTGACAAACATCCCTTGTGTTTTCATCCATAAAAACTCTAGCCCGAGGTGTGCCCTAGAAGGGAAACCCTAGTTTGAATTTCCTTGACTTGGGGATTTCTTTGAGGGTTGTATGAGCTTAGTATTCATTGGAATAAATCATAAGAAGCCCTTTCTTCTCCCTGCCTTGATCTTGGGAGTAACTTTAACCCCGATAATTCATAAAACCCTAGATCTTGTTCAAGTTTCTTCTAGGTCTCTTATAGGGAGTGAAAACCCTTTTGAAGTGCCATATTATCACATCGAGCTTCTCTTAAGAAGTCCTAATACCTCATCACCTACTACCTCAAACCCTAGAACATCAATTAAAGATGATTGTTTATCTACCGGGACTCCTCCCATTGGTGAAAGTCCATAAAGAGCAGGGGACACTGGTTATGGTGACAATGGGACATTTTCCCATTGTTATCACTTGGTTTAGCTCTTTGACCCATATACTTTCCCTCCTTAGGGCCTACTAGATTGTGGCAACATAGCCTAAAACATAAAAGTAAATGGCTTGCAACATACAAGGAGGCAATAATAATAGCAAATCTCAATGAGGCTAAGAAGTGAGTGAAGGTGAGAAGTGGAGAAGGAAGTAGAGGTGGACAAAGGTAGGGATGAACCAGTGGAGGAAAGAGAGATCAAACTTATTGAAGCCAAGACCAAAAAACTGAACCAAATACGCAAGAGGGGAAAAATATAGAGATGAATAATTGAAGCCAAGAAGTAAGAGGTGGCACACTAGTTGAGATAGAATATGAAACAGGTCAGAATTGACAACTCCGAAGCACAAATAGTGAAGGAAAGAAGAAAAAATTGACAATCCTAGTGTTCAACTGGGGAATGCAATAGACGAGTGGAAGCAAGCATTGGAGCAATGGTTGGAGATGTGATCCCATAGCTGCAGTCTATAGGATGTGACAACCAAGACCAAAGTCGCTAATAGGCAAAGGAGAGGCATGGTGATTTGTCCCATCTAAGGAGAAGCCATCTCAAGTTGGGCCCTACCTGAGAAGATGACCTAGAGAGACCCATTAGTGGTGATGTAGCCTAGAAAAGGGGCAAGCAAAGGAAACAGATAAAGAGGATATATGAAAAAGGGTTCATTAGTAACAGTATGAATGGGGATGCTATTAATTTTCTCTCACAATAGTCCCTCCCAAAAACAGAGTGTCACTCAACTTAGTAGACCATATTATTTATGGAAACCTTATGAGGCTAGTATAATCCACAAGCCACTAGAGAAAGTTAATACTAGAAGGAAAGGATTTCATTGAGCATTCGTTGGGCAAGGAAAAGAGAAGAATAATATGGGAAAGAAAGAATCATGCAACATTCTTATCTCCTACGGTGATATGCGAGAAATAGGAGGTGTATCTACTATGACTAATGATTTATGGGAGCACTTGTTTAGTAGCCCTATAAAGGTGATCGTTTATTGTACTTTTCCCCTCACTTTCCCATTACCTCAATGCACTTTTGTTCCCCAAATCAACCATATCCATATGTATGCACACCGTTTTGGCCATGACCATAATTCTTCATGGAGGTATCATAGTTTGTGATGCATCTAGGCTTTCTAATGGAGTGACTCATATCCTCCAAGGAAGTGAAAATATCTCTTGTGACCTCCAAGTCAAGAGTAATCAGCTCCAATTTAAGGCACTGTTAATGCCCCCTTTAATGTCCCATTTGCATCTTTGAGGTACCTTCAAAACAAGAAAACCTCTCCTTTTGGCTCAGGCATGAGAATAAAAGAGGTAACATGGCACATATGCTGAGTAAGAAATATGTCAAAGCAATTCAAGGACACATCATGGATCAAGGAAAACTAATGTTGAGGAAAGTCCAAGATTTAAACCACGCAAAAAGAAGGCAAATGGACCTAGATAAGGAGTGTCATCCACACTTTCTACACATTGGATCATGTAAAGGTCAATTTGGAGGAATGTTGAGGAAAAACAAAAGGCCATTTAGGTCTCCAAGCAATCCAAGGGAAATTTCCAGTCAAAACCAAGCAAGGAACCTAAAAGCATGGTTTGAATCATCTTTGCACCAAGCAAAGGGAGGTCGTGAACATTATACTAATAGCTGAAAAGGCCAACGTCAAGCAACATTTTGCAAACAAAGTGGAATTTTTGACTTCCTAAGCACTCAAGTTAATTTTTCAAGGAATGTCAGGTTATTTCTAGATGGAAAATTGTACCCTTTTATCAATTCAGGACTCCTTTGGTCAAATCAAACCTCTAATTGGTGGGATGTCTCCCCTATTTTGAGATTTACGTAATGTAATGAAATAACTTGTATCTTTAATTAATCACGAAGCATATATTGCATGAAAAGTCACTTGTTTTTTCAAGGAAAAGGAGGAAAGATATTGAGATCCTAATATATAAATAGAGAAATCTCCCTCTGCAAATCATAATGAATTGTTGATATCGTTTTTACATAATGTGAAGCATTTTCATGATACCTTTGGTGTTCATCATGAATTATCTTTCTTTGTTTATTTCACTTAATTCTTAAAGTGATTTGTGGATAACTAAAGAATACTACAAAAACTAACTAGATGAATCCATTTGAAAGGATGCTTTATCGATTGTTGAGGGAGGTCTAGGGTTTTACTTGCACATCTTTATTGCTGGTGTAAGGTAGAGTTTGTTTCTTCTTGTTGGGCCATGACCTACTTGCTCCTCACCAAGGGCTTCACTTTATTTTGCATCACAGTTAAGCTATTTGTTGAACGATTTTCCCTAAGTATAATCCTTTCTAGTAGGGCTTGGTTTCAAAACTTGTTCTTGATTAGGTGCGAGTCTTTTAACTTCCAAGGTTCCACCTTCGGCCATAATCCACGAGCATTGATCAATGAACTCAAGAGGGGCATCAATTTGACCCCATAGCCCTAGTGGAAATAAGGCACACTCCTTATTCCATTAAACAACCATCTCTTTTTACTAAATTATGCAATTGTCCTTAATTTTTATTATCCAAAATGCCCTAAGAATAGAAAAATATATACATAAAATAATATATAGAAAAATATAGCCATAAAAAATAAAAAATAAACCAATGAGTTTCTTCCCTTTTATGTTTATATAAGATTTGATCAATTACATTTTGATTATAGACACATTTCTATGAAAGCATGCCACATCATTTAAACCTTCCTTGTTGAATATACTCTAGGTAATCCACATATAGAGAATCTTTCTTGTGGTGCAATATACCACTATATAGCTGGAGAAAGGTTGTTGAGCTGACAGTGGTGGCCAATCTCTTGTTTCCACGAGGCCTGGATCTTCCTAGTGAGGATTTTCACTAGGCCATCAAATTTTGCGGTAACAGACCCTTTCACAGAAATTTTTTGCATCAATTATTGACAAGATAGGGTTGCATACAATATGAAATTTGTAACTTTGTTGGTCCCAATAATTCTTAAACAAATAGCCCTCCAAATCTGACTTTTACACTCCATAGTCGTAATTCTAATTTAAACATTATTGTTTACTTTCAACCACTCTCAAAAATAAAAGGATGGGACTCTCAAAAATAAAAGAATCCCATCCTTTTATTTTCTATTTGCATAAATCTGGAATATAGATCATGAAATATCACAAATCATACTAATCCTAAGTCTAAAACACTTTGAAATTATTATCATTCATTAGACTTAGTTTCTTTTATGTATTTCCCCAAGTCAGAGAACAATTGGCCTACAATGTGTGAAGAAGATACTAAGGTTACACTAGGTATCACTCTTCCATTATCCCTAGGGTTTATCTTGTACCTTCCATTAGCCCTAGAGACTCTCTTGTATATATAAGGAATTGTCATTTAAAGGGAGGATTTTGGGCGGTAATACAAAGCCATAACTATAATGCGAAATATCAAAAAGATAAATGAAAATAGAAAGAAAACAAAAAAGAATTAGAAGATCCATAAGTGTACTTGATGGTAGTTGATGATGTAGGAGCTTGTTGAAACACGCAAAATATGTGAGTGTGCTAATCTCAATGCCAAAAAATCATGTTACCCACCAAAAGTGGGTGACTCCATAGGAGGAAAATTTCTCCTAGATCTCTCTTCAACCAACAACTGGTAGCCCCTGATAGCAACCAGTGTAGCTGATACATTGTTCCATTTGATCTCCGCTCTCTGCATCAGTCATATGTCCTGTCGCCCATCTTTCAAGAACATATGTTTGAAGGTGGGTTATCCAACCCAAAAGGTATGTTTTTCATTGTGAAATCAGGTGCTTATGTTTGTTTTTCGTTGGGCATCCTGGGTATGGATTATTGAGCGACTTGGAAAAAAGGAAGGGCTTTTCCTGTATTTGTGTTCCCCCACCTCAAATAAGGAGGTTTAATCCTCAATCCTAGTCTTGTGGGATCTCCCCTATTGGCCTATGGCTTTAGGAAGGGCACTACTTGGGAAACCTTGATTTTGGTGTTGAAAAGAAACAAGTTTTGATCTTCATAATGACATGTGTAATTGTGATTTTATGTAATTGATGAAAAAAAAGAAAATAAATTATTGCAATGGTTGTCTCATGGGTTTCATAAGCAAGGAATTTTATTTTAGTAATGGCTCCCATTTTGAGCCTTTAGGATTGAGTCATCTAGTCATAAAATTTAAATTTAGTCGATGTCATGTATGAAGGACCCTTCTTGGGCATGATACACTTGTATATGGGTCAACAGAAGTGTCAAACAACCCTCCAAGACAAGCACAAGCATCCTCCTATAGGTCGGCTTCAAAGAAATAATAATATCTTCGTAAAAAGGACACATCGGTTCACCAGAAGTCATGTCTGCTAATTATGAGACTTCAACCACTATAAATAGCCAGCTCGGCCTAATCTCAGAACACAGAAAATTCAAAGAAGTGCGAGGTACAAGGGTATGTGGTTAGAGAAGTGCGAGGTACATGGGTCTGCGGCTAGAGAAGAGTGAGGTACAAGGGTTTGCAGTTAGAGAAGTACGATTAGAGAAGTGTGAAGACTCATCAAGGAAGCCTCTCCCCAAGTGAAGGAGGGACTAAAAGACAAGACTATTTTGGGCTAAAAATATCTCCACTAGTGCAAAATTGCAGACCTATAAATTTGCAGTAAGGAGGTCGAGAAAGAGACCTATAAAATTCCAGTAAGAAGGCCGAGAAAGTCGAATTTGAAGGCCTATAAATTGCAGCGAGGCAGAGAAAGTGACAACAGGCAAAGAGTTTGACTATTTTTGACTCAAGGAAGAGGAAGAAGGCTTGGTGTCCTGGCCTTGGAGTGGAAACTAGGTCAATGGTCTTGATCTTGGTATTCATCAATTGGAATCTCTATAAGAAGAGAAATTTGTTCAGGTTTTCCTCTAAAAGAGTGGGAGATTTTGGCCCTGGCTGATAGCCTATATTTTGTGTCTCTTGTCTCTTTATGGTTTATACATTGGTAGTTGTTTGATGAAGAAGAAAAAAAATAACCCCCAAGTAAAAGGAGATCCTAATCTAAAGAAGTAAAAATTACTCATAAGAAGTTACTAATAGAAGAGAAATAACTTAATCTCTATGCCCTAGATTTCTTAACATTTGGTAGCACGGTCATGTTTTCCCCATCTATATTTTTCATTCCCGTCTGCACATTACAATCCCTATTTCATCATATTTGTTCTCTGGGTCCACAAGGAACTAGCGCACCCCTTGGTCCAGATGTCTGGTTGGGCCTGGAAATGTTGCCCCCAGGTTGATGCAGTTAAAAGAATGTTAAAAGCATATCATGGTCACAAGCAAGAAACAAAAGAAAAATAATATTATAAAATGAAAAAGATGGTTGCGACATTTAATATAGCACATGGGCACATCACCCTGGTTCTTAGGGCCCTATGAGTGCCCCCAAATCATTGAGGAACCCATGCACGTCCCAACTCTTGGTCGGAAATGAACTGTCCCACCTTGAGGGGGTAATAATAAATTGTTGAGATTTTGGGTAGCATCGAATGTCCTCTAGCTCCGAAAATTTGTGGAGGGGCTAGAACACATGAGATCTCCAAGACCCAGAAAGAATTTGGAGAAATTCCACCCAGAGCCTAAGTTATTCCAATAATTAATTATTTTAATGGAGAACCTAAG
This sequence comes from Pinus albicaulis, assembly GCA_034641835.2. Lineage (NCBI taxonomy): Eukaryota > Viridiplantae > Streptophyta > Pinopsida > Pinales > Pinaceae > Pinus > Pinus albicaulis. The sequence continues at coordinate 1,646,295,310 of CM076578.1, read as the reverse complement.
TCTAACTTAGGGAAATTAAATAATTAAAGGGAATTAATTTAAACATGTGGATGAGAATGTTCTAAGTAACGAGGATCAAATCTTTTCTAATCTTAGTCGTTGATTATTGTTCAATGAGAAAATTATTAAAGGAAGGCTTGGGGTCAATTGGAGAACACACACAAAGCGGCAGCACTTGAGCTAAGTCGAAATTCTGGGGTGCGGTTTGCTGAGAATTTTCTAGTGAGCTTGCAGTGCAGCGAGGGGCAGATCAACAAAGGGATTTCTGAATCTGAGCTCGAGAATACAATTGCAGAGAGGCAGATCCATACAAAAGAGGTAGCGTAATCCAAGAAGGGTAACATAGAGGCAGCGTAGGCACAGCAGGGGTGACGCAGACCCAACTAGGCTCATGCAGAGCCAACACAAAGGCTGACGTAGTCACAAGAGTGTGACACAGGCCAGGAGGGGCCGATGCAGAGCCATAGGCTACAACGCTGGGGTTTCAGTGGGCTATAAAGGGCTCGTATTCAGCAGATTAGACAGAGTGACGCAACCACACTGAAGGGTGACGTAGTGACTGCATAGGCACCTATGGGGTTCCTCATTCTCAACTGGATCAACCATGTTTTATGTCTCAGGAGATAGAGGTACATCTGTCGAGATTTATCCATTGGGAAAACCACTACTGGTGCCCTTGTTTGTATTCAGAATTCTGCATAATAATAAAACCCTCTAAGAGTTGTTGCACCGGTTTTCCCACATTGGGTTTTTCTGGGGACATTTGTCAGAAAAGTACAGTACTTGATCTGTATGTATGTGTAGATCTGCAGTGTGTTTACTTCGTTGTTTTCTGAATATTTCTTAAAGTAACTTGTAAATGTATAAACACAAGTAGGAGAAGTAAACCAAATTTCTGCAGTAGAAATTTTCGTTCAGTAGATTCAAGCATTTTCACATAGATTATGTCATACACAACATGCTCTCATTTCCTAGAGCCCCGACTAGTAATATAAAGAAAAATCATGAAAAGGCAAAAGGAAAATAAAGAATAGTGGAAAAATAAAGGACAGGGTAACTCATGTATCAATGAGTGCTCCCTCTTACATCTTTACACCCAAATAATTATCATTGTCATCCTTGGACCCATGGAATTTGGCCATGAGACCCCCGTGTCTTCCCATCCATTCATCATCATTCACATGACACCTATCAATTAAAATATGTACCAGGGACCTATCTTATCCCTTAGGACTGAGAGCACCTAATAGGGTTGTTTATTACCTACTCCTACATAGGGAGGTAACACTAAATTTGGAAAGGAAGCCCACTATGAAGTCTCAAAGTACCCTTGATAAACAAGCTTGGTTCACTTAGATGTAATAATGAATTAGCGTACCTAATTGTGAGGATGTGCATAGGATATTATATGTAATTGGCAGGTGGTTTCATCATGGGTTGGGAAACTTAAATGGGGCCCAAGTCCACTAGAGGATCATATTGACACACTTGGGTGAGGCGTTGAGAGCCATGGGACTCCCATCATCTGTATAGCATCATTCCATGCCATGGGCACCCTCAATGTCTTCAATATTATTCACAAGATGATGCACTTGGACCAGTGTGCCCTTGTCAGCTTAGCATTATATGGCAGTTGATCCAAGGCCCAAAGGAGATTTCTCTCATCCCTTGACACATGGGAGGGAAAACACTATTGTTAGAGCCCTCGGCATTGGAGCATCATAGGTTATTCTATCATCAAGAGACCCATGAAACCAGTTTTTGTGCCCCAAACTCACTTTGGGGCCCCACATGATGACTTGCATGGAGAGTAAGGAGACATCCCCTTGTTCATGATTTATGGAGCCCTCTCACACACTTTGTCACCAATAGGACTCAACATGGCCCTCCATTGGCCTTACATCAACATGATGTCATCAATTCGACTAGCAGTTGGATGGTTATTTCATAATTTGTAAAATCTACTTGGTCAGCTTGTAACCAAGGCATGTATTTTGCACATTTTTATAATGATAGGGGCCTTTGGCTAATAATTTGACCTACTAGGTCTCATATAAATAAACTCAACTTCATTTGTATTGATCATCATCACACTTGGGAATTTCGGCCTTCTTGGCAAATCCAAACTTTTTCTTTGGATTAGCTATTGAATGTCTTGGATGCATTTTGATATTTGGAGCTGAGATTCGATTTTCTTTAGAGCTATCTCTTGATTTGTCGATGGATATATCATATTTTCATCTTGTAAGTGCCTCTTGTTGAACTTTCATTCTTGAAAAATGTCTAATGTATGGAATTGTTACAACTAGATTAATGCTATATTGTTGAAGATTTATTTTGAAAGCTATTTTGGTGGAAATTTCACATGTTGTGATGAATGTTCCTAGTGGATGAAATTTTGTTTTTCCTCCATAAAACTACAAAAATTTTGAGTGGGTAATTGATGAGTGTTGGTAGTTAAGGCATCAGTTCTTAACCTCCTTAAAGAAAATTATGGCAAATTTGATGCATCTAGGACTCCATAAGCCCAAAGAAGAAGGCAGTGGTCCAAACCATTTCGTGATCAAATCCTTCTTTCTCCATATTTTCTTCTCCCAAATTTATAGCCCCCTCTTCTTGGACGAATATCTTAGGGCATAGAGTGAAATTCTCTAGAGAGTTAAAGGGTGGATTCTGGGATCATAGGCTTCAAGCTTAGGGTCTTAGCGACAAGCATCCCTTCTTTTTTCATCCATAAAACCTCTTGCCCGATGTGTGTGCTAGAAGGGAAACCCTAGTTTTCATTTCCTTGACTTGGGGACTTCTTTAAGTGTCGTATGACCTTAGTATTCATTTCAATAAATCATAAGAAGGCCTTTCTTCTCCTTGCCTTGATCTCAGGAGTACCTTTAACCACAATAATTCACAAAACCTTGGGTCTCATACAAGTTTATTCTAGGTCTCTAATAGGGAGAAAAAACCCTTTTCAAGTGCCATACTATCACATAGAGATTCCCTTAAGAAGTCCTACCTCATCACCTAGTACATCATAATTCCCACTTTCCATACCACATTACAAGTGCCTTATACCACCTCCATTCTTCGAGTCCTACTTGTCATTTCATTGGGATTTGGCACTCTCTTGTCCACACTCCTTGAGTAGGAGAAACATTTCCCTAGAGGCTAATGCAACTAAAAGAATGGAAAAGCATATTATGGCCACAATGAAAGAAAAAGAAGAAAATCAAAATGTAAAATATGGTCAGGATAGAGGTTAGCGCATAGTAAATATCCTAGCCTGAGCTCTACCCTCCTCATTGGCCATCACCCGGTTCCTAAGAACTTGATACTCCATTTCATTACTAGGAACCATTTCATGTCCCAACCCTAATGAGAAATAAATTGTCTCAAGGGGTAAGATCCAATGCTAAATCATAAGAGCAAGCTCTAACCCTTAAGTTATGCACCCAAATAAAAATAATTATGATGAAAAAGTAAAAGGTGCACTAGAGGGGTGGAAAAAGTAGGCCAAGCAGGGCAACTCATGTCTCCACAATTTCTCCCTCCATTTACATCTATACACCCAAGATATGGACTCCCCATCAGCTAATCCCCTTGACCATGGCACTTGCCCATGAAGCCTTATCCCCTTTGTTTCCCTTCATCTACACTAACACCTATTGATTGAGAGCTCGACCTTGGAAATCCCACCTCCCCTTGGGTTGACCATTAGCCACCTCTATCAAGGTAGGGAACACCTTTGTGGGTCTTGGTCTAGCTAGATATCAGAAGGTGATCCAAGTTTGAAGTATTAATATGCCCTTAACATACAAGTTTGGTCCACTTAGATGCTCATATGATCTTAGTCTCTAATGAATGGTTGCTTTCATTTGAGTTCATGTAAGCATTGTTAGGTGGTCCACAGTGGCATAGGACTTGAGAGCACCCACCCATAGGTACCTAGGCGCTCCAGAGAGATTGATGACATAGAAGATGTAGCATTTCCCACTTACTTCAAAGCGTTTGGAATTATGATGACTTGAGTTGAGGATACATGTCCCAGAGCACCCCCAAGACCCAGGATGTTGATCTTCTTTGACCCGACACAAAGGATTCTTGATGATTGCACAACTAGACCCAACAAGCCCCCAGGCTAGCCTTGACAATACATGATGGGCAGGCCATGATTCAAAGCCTAGATGAGGATGGTCTTCCATGAGATGATTAGTGAGGACTTGTTGCACCTAACAGAGCCCTAGCACTAGAGAAAAGAGATCTTGCATTGACCATTGGAAACCCATGGGGATGACGTGGTGACACCCCAACTAGATTTGGGACCCTAAGGATGATTTGAGGTGGATTTGAGGAACACTCCTCAAATGATGGATGATCCTCGCACACAGACACATTTCCAGCCTTCATCTCGCCATGACATGACATTTGTAGCCCAAAAAAGGCATGACGTTAACATTATGATGCATATAGCTCACACGTGTGGGTCATTTATGACATATTTTAACAATGAGCTAGTGGGTTGGCTTCTAACCCAACATTTACTTGTTATCAAACTTGTTTTACGGGATTTTTAGGCTAATATTAGTTGACGTAGACCTCCTTTAAAGAGAGGTCTCTCCACATTTTATTCTAATCATCACTTGGACTATTTCAGCCTCCTCAGAAAATTTTGGCCTAGTTGTTGTAGCCTTGTATTCTTGTGCAAATGTGATCTTTGTGGATGATTTTGCTATTGGAGACTAGCTCTTGTTGTGGAGACATCACTTTAGGATAACAAAGTATTTGTTCATGCATATCTTGTGAGTATATTTATTGTTGATTATCTTTTGATGGATATTGCATGGTTATTCCATGGAATTATTCACAAGATGATGTGCTTGGACCACTGTGCCCCGGTCGACTTAGCATTATATGGAAATTGATCCAAGGCCCAAAGGAGGTTTTTCTCATCCTTTGACATATGGGAGGGAAAGCAATAGACATGAATAACTGAATCCAAGAAGTAAGAGGTGGCAACACTAGTTGAGATAGCAAATCAAACAAGTGATAATTGACAACTCCAAAGAACAAATAGTGAAGGAAAGAAGAAAAGGTTGGCAATGCTAGTGTTGAAATGGAGAATGCAATAAAGGAGTGGAAGCAAGCATTGGAGCAATGGTTGGAGATGTGATCCCATAGCTGCAGTCTATAGGATGCGACAACCAAGAACAAAGTCCCTAATAGGAAAAGGAGAGGCATGGTGATTGATCCCATACAAGGAGAAGCCATCTCAAGTCGGGCCCTACTTGAGAAGACAACCTCAAGAGACCATTAGTGGTGATGTAACCTAGGAAAGGGGAAAACAAATGAAACAAAGATAGAGGACTTCCCCAAGGAGGACTTCCCCGAGTTGATTAGGAAGTAAAGAAGTATAAAGGAGAAAGGGTTCATGAGTAAAAGTATGAATGGGGGTGCTATTGCATGAAATATTCGAGCTATCCCAAGTACCAACGTAGGAGAATAGAGGTTTTTTTAGCCATGTTTAGTGTTTCCACAAGCCTAATAAGCTAGGTCAGAGGTCTGTATGAAGTAACTAAAGTGATACAAAGAGGCCGAGATGTTTAGGTTTGTGGTAGAGTTGTAAAAGAGGATGACGTATATAAGGTGATAGGTGATGGAAGGGTTGTTCAAGTGTTTGAAGAGAAGTCTTTGTGCCCCTGTTAGGGTTTCTGTCTATGGTACGCTACCCCTACGAGTTTGTTCAGAAGTATGATAAGTTTTGCTCTGATTTTTTGTGCATGCGAGAGAGCAAAAAGACCCTAAGAAGGAGACATATGGACTGTGATTTGGGCTGCAAATTCTAGGTGTATTGCACAAATATTCTATGCATATGTCTCTCCTGAAGTCGGTTGCATCCAACCTCAGGTAGTTGTACAAAAATGCAAGTTTATGTGCAAAGTATAGGATTAATACAATGAAGGAAAATAGAGTTAATGTGAAGCAGATTCATTAGTAGGGAGAGTTGTACTGGAGTGGTTGGATAAGTCTGTCCTAAAGGGCTTAGGACAACATATTTGAGATGCCCTAGTGCTATCAACAAACAGAAGTGTGATAGTTAAGAGGCCAGTTTTGTGGAGTTCTAGTATAGTGATCAAGGTGCAATCTTGGTATTGTTAAGAGGGAAGTTTGATGGAGCCCTAGAAGGCCTCATGTACAGTGTTCATTGGAGGAAATAATGAACTATTAGGAGGAAAATTTGTGAGCCCTAGTTATATGGGTTGCAGGAGGTAAAACTCAATTATAAGAGGGAAAATTATAAAGACACTAAGAACGTTATCCTTTGGAGCAGTAAAGGACATTGTTAGTGGGCAGATCACGGAGCCAATGTTCAATCATCTTGGAGCAGCCAAGAGTGGTTGATAGTAGCAAATTGATGGCTATATATGCAAGCATTTTGATGTTGCAGAAGTTGCAGTGATCAACAAAAGAGGAGGAAAAGTACCTGCCATATGTGTTCAAGGTACATGGAAAGCAGGTCAAGTGTACTTTGTTCAGGGAAAGATTGGTGGTCATAGTTGTTGACACCAAGCCCTAGTTGTGTCTTGTATCAAGGTTCTATGTAAGGGCCACGATCCGTGGTATGGGAGCCCTAAGATTGTTTTATTAAAGTTTGTATATAACAAGTTGTGGGTTGAAAATTTGCCTTGTGTACTAGTTCATTCATTGTTATTTGTTATTCTACTATGCAAAGTTATTTGTTATTGCCTTGTGTACTAGTTCATTCATTGCTATTTGTTATTACTAGTTCATTCATTCATTTGTTATTTGTTATTTTTTATTCATTGGTGTAAGGCAAAGTTTGTTTCTCTTTATTGGGCCATGCCCTAGTGCTCCCCACCAAGGGTTTCAATTTATTTCGCATCGTAGTTGAGCTATTGGTTGATGGATTTTCCCTAAGTGGAATCCTTTCTAGTAGGGCTTGATTTCAAAACTTTTTCTTGATTAGGCTTGAGGTGTTTTAACTTACAGTGTCCCACCTCCAGCCATAATCCACAAGCATTGATCAACCAACTTAAGACGAGCATCAATTTGACCCCATAGTTCTAGTGGAAATAAGGCACACTCCTTATTCTAACAATTAGCCATCTCTTTTTACTAAATTTTGCAATTGCCCTTAATTTTTATTATTTAGAAATATTTAAGAATAGAAAAAATACATAAAAAACAAAATATAGAAAAATATAAGCATCAAAGATAAAAATATAAAAATTGATCAAGAAAATTTCTTCACTTTTATGTCTAGATAGGATTTGACTGATTACATTTTAATTCTAGACTCATTTTTTAGAACAATGTGCCACATTGAATATCTAAGATAGCTAGTGCCCCCTCTCCTTTCTTGCATTTCATGTTGATCTAAAAAATGTTGAAGGGTTTTAAAGGAGATTTTAGAAATATAATTTTATCTTCAGTAATTATAGCTCAAGTATTGGTAAAATCACTTTGCCTTGAGATACATCAAAAGTTGATTCTAACCTTTTGCATCCCCGACGACATTTCTAAAGTTTTTTAATTGAATGTCACTCACCTTTGGAAGTGTTTTCATTTGTCCTAACAATTGCAACAAGTTTCATGCTAATTGGGACACTTTCATTTTTCAACCCCCAGGAATTTGTCCCCCAAAACTGAGTAACAATTTCCAGATTTGAATAACATTTTGAATAATCAATACTTTGAAGTGCTAGTATGTTTATTTTCATTATATTTCATTATAATATCATCTTGAATTCATAGTCATAAGTTTCTATAGAATTTTTGGGCTTCTAAGAGGCCCCAGGGTCGGCTTTTCTTTGTTGGCTTCTGCAAAACTTAATGATTGCAGGTGTGTAAACGCAAGGTAAATCATCATTTCATGGTTTCAATCCCAACATTGTTGAGGACCTTCATAATAAATTGTGGCGCTTTTTGTCAAGGTTACTTCATTCATAAATTTAGTACTTTCTTCGTTGGTTTGTGTTTTCTACAGTAAAATATCATACATCACATCAAATATACTTTTTCTCTTTAAATCCTAACCTTCATCATTTGACTGTTTGTAGGCTTTAGTCATCCTAATACTTTTGGTGATACTTACGTAATTTGGGATACCCCTTATGGCCTTTAAGCAGTTGGCCAAAAGTGAGAGGAGAGTGTGCTTAGATGACATTAGGTGCATCTCATGTGTGCTTACCATTTGGAACCTTGGCCAAGCCTTTATAAGCCTGCTAATATGAGTGGTAATAGGTCTCTAGGGTAGGGGTTTAGTAAATTTAAAATCCCCATCCACCAAAAAGAATTAGAGAGACTTTACCTGAGATATGGAAGAGTTAATGACAACTCCTTAGTAAAGTGAGCAAAATGTGGCATGATAGTTAAAGTGAGGCAATATGCTACCACAAGGAAGAAGGAGAGAGGTGTTACAACTCAATTTTAGAGAAAATCAAGAAAAACTAAGAGGAAGGGAATGAGAAAGGGAAATGCTAATAGGTCCATTAAGATTTTACCCTTCATTAAAATCCTAGTGCCATAGATTAATTACAATTCACAACATGTAGATAACAACAAATTAAAAAACGAAACCAAACTAACATGGGGTTATCTCATAAATCTCCTTTGATGAGATAACTGACTTAAGTGCTAGAAATGAAAGAGAGGAAAACCAAAATAATCTAACCTTATTGCCCCAACAGAGATGATCATGGGGCTTGAGCAACTTCCACATGACATTGCACCTATTTACAATCCTCCAAATGCTAAAATGTTGAGCTTGAAATCTTGGGCGTTGGAATTTTTGATGATGTGCCTGTTACCCACCAAAATGGGTAACCCCATAGGAGAAAACTTTTCTCCTACTTTTGATAGTCAGTCGAACAACCAGCCAACGATCAACGTTTTATATCCATTTCTTGGTGAAGATGCTATGTGCCTTTTACATCTGCATCAACCACATACCTCTCCGCATCTGGCATTTCCTCCTGGATGAAAGTGGGCTTCTAATCAAAATGTGCTTTGATCATTTTCCAATCGAGTGCTTATACTTGTTTATTTTGTTCATTTAGTATCGATAAAGGGGCGATTTATAAGATTGAGCGATCTTGATTGTAAATTTGTTTTCTTGCCTTACTATGGGAGTTAATGTTTAGCCCCAGTCTAGTGGGACCTCCCTTAAGGCCTTAGGGTTGTAGGAGGGGCACTACTTGGGAAATACGGATTGAAATAGCATGTTCATCTTTCCCTACATCATACTTCCCACTTTCTATAACACATTATAAGCCCCTTATACCACTTCCATCTTCAGGTCTAACTTGTCATTGGTTCATTGGGATTTGGCACTCTCTTGTCCACACTCCTTGAGTAGGAGAAACATTGCCTAGGGGTTGATGCAGCTAAAAGAATGGAAAAGCATATTATGGCCACAATGAAAACAAAAGAAGAAAATCAAAATGTAAAAGATGGTCAGGATAGAAGTTAGTGCATGGGAAAAATACTAGCATGAGCTCTACCCTCCTCATTGGCCATCACCTGGTTCCTCAACACTTGATACTCCATTTCATTAAAAGGAACCCTTTCATGTCCCAACTCTGATGAGAAATAAATTGTCTAATCTCAAGGGGTAAAATCAAATGCTAAATCATAAGAGAAAGCTCTCACCCTTAAGTTATGCACCCAAAGAAAAAGCAATGAAAAAGTAAAAGGTGCACTAGAGGGGTGGATAAAGTAGGTCGAGCAAGGCAACTCATGTCTCCACAATTTCTCCCTCCATTTACATATGTATGTGAAAATTTACAAACAGTTGCAGTGATAGATTTATTTCTCCTACTTATTATTTCAATAATTTATTATTCAGAAATCTTCTGGCAAATATCGAAATAAATACAACTGCAACATTCACAATTATATATGCAGAGAAATAAACAGTAGAGAACATAAGCACAAGAATCAATCACATGTACACAGTTATTTTTGGACAATTGTCCCCGGAAAAACCCAATGTGGGAAAACCAGTGCAGCAGATGAGGGTTTTATTATTTCTTCAGCAAATGATATCTTTACAGGGAAAATATTCGGCAAATAAATACTGAACCACCTAAGACTGAATATCCAGCTTACTCGGACAATTTTCTGACACCCAGAACAGCCCCTGAAAGCCCCTGCATCAGCCTGCGTGATTCTCTGGGCAGTCCCAGCACTGGACTGCATGAATCTGCGTGGAGACTACGTGGGGTCTCTGCGCTACAGCTGCAAGCTACCTCCAGTGACCCACTGCTGCTCTCCGACCCTGATCTCGATCACCCCTGACCTCCTACTGCTTCTGCAACTTCTCGCCCTACAACTCTCTCGTTGAAATCGAATTCTACATTAGAATAGATCTCTTTCGGGTACTGAGTGTGTGCCCGGCTTATCTTCCAAGTGACCCTCAAGCCTTCTGTTATAATATTCCTATTGGAGAACCAACGGCCTAGATTAAAAGGTTAATCAATGGTTAAGATTAAATCTTGACTTGATCCATGTTTTCTAGAAGATTCACACTGACTTATTAATGCCCTTTAATTATTTCATTTTCCTAAGTTTGGACTTAGGGTGGAATTTCCACAAACTGTTTCTGGGTTCTTTGGAATGCTACTGTCCAAGCCTCCCTGCAAAGTTTGAGACTTGGAACACTTTCGGATGCTACAAAAATCAACACTATACACCCAAGACGTGGACTCCCCATCAGTTAGTCCCCTTGACCATGGCACTTGCCCATGAAGCCTTGTCCCCTCTGTTGCCATTCATCTACACTAACACCTATTGATTGAGAGCTCGACCTTGGAAATTCCACATCCCCTTGGGTTAACCATTAGCCACCTCTATCAAGGTGGCGAACACCTTTATGGGCCCTGTTCTAGTTAGATATCGAAAGGTGATCCAACTTTGAAGTATTAATATGCCCTTAACATACAAGTTTGGTCCACTTAGATGCTCATATGATCCTAGTCTCTTATGAATAGTTGCTTTCATTTGAGTTCATGTAAGTCTTGTTAGGTGGTACACAATAGCACAGGCCTTGAGAGCACCCATTCCACAGGTACCTAGGCGCTCCAAAGAGATTGATGACATAGAAGATGTAGCATTTCCTAATTACTTCAAAGCATTGGGCATTATGATGACTTGAGTTGATCATACATGTCCCAAAGAACCCCCGAGACCCAGGACGTTGATCTTATTTGACCCAGCAAAAAGGATTCTTGATGATTGCACCACTAGACCCAACAAGCCCCCAGGCTGGCCTTGACACTACCTGATGGGCAAGCCATGATTCGAAGCCCAGATGAGGATGGTCTTCCATGAGATTATTGGTGAGGACTAATTGCACCTAACGGAGCCCTAGCGCTGGAGAAAAGAGACCTTGCATTGACCATTGGAGACCCATGGGGATGACGTGGTGACACCCCAACTAGATTTGGGACCCCTAAGGGGGATTTGAGGAACACTCCTTAAATGATGGATGATCTTGGCACACAGACACATTTTCAACCTTCATCTCACCATGACATGAAATTTGGAGCCCAAAAAGGCATGACGTCAACATTATGAGGCTTATAGCTCACAAGTGTGGGTCATTTATGACATATTTTAGCAATGAGTTAGTAGTTTGTCTTGTAACCCAACGTTTACTTGTTGTCAAACTTGTTTTACGGGCTTCTTAGGCTAATATTAGTTGAGGTAGACCTCCTATAAATAAAGGTCTCTCCACATTCTATTCTAATCATCACTTGTGGACTATTTCATCCTCCTCATAAGATTTTGGCCTAGTTATTGTAGCCTTGTATTCTTGTGCAGATGTGATCTTTGTGGATGATTTTGCTATTGGAGACTAGCTCTTGTTGTGGAGACATCACTTTAGGAAAATAAAGGATTTTTTCATGCATATCTTGTGAGTATATTTATTATTGATTATCTTTTGATGGTTATTACATGGAATTATCCACAAGATGATGCGCTTGGACCAGTGTGCCCCAGTCAACTTAGCATTATATGATAGTTGATCCAAGGCCCAAAGAAGGTTTTTCTCATCCCTTGACACATGGGAGGGCAAGCACCATCATCATAGCCATCAGTATTGGAGCATCATAGGTTATTCTATCATCAGGAGACCCATGAGACTAGCTTTTGTGCCCCAAACTCACTTTGGGGCCCCACATGATGACTTGCATGGAGAGATTTATGGAGCCCCCTTGTTCATGATTTATAGAACCTTCTCACACACTTTGGCACCAATAGGACTCAACGTGGTCGTCCATTGGCCTTACATTAGCATGATGTCATCAATACAGCTAGCAGTTGGATGGTTATTTCATAATTTGTAAAAGCTACTTGGTCGGCTTGTGACCAAGGCATATATTTTGCACATTTTGATGATGGTCATGTGAGATTGATCCAATTCATAGGTTGTTGGGGATTTTGAGGTTCTCAAGCACTCCCAAGAAGAGCACTTGTCGTGTAGTTGGAGCTAGATGTTATCCCTGTTTCCACAAGGGTACTCCAAAACTTTTGACCACACCATTTGCAAGCCCAAATGTGTGGAAGTGATAGCCCTGTAAGTCCATATGGGTGTCTTTTGTGAAGCATCTCCTAGATCCCTAATGGTGGATGGTTATGACCAATATTTTTAGCTTCTTTTTCATGGTTTTTAGTTTTATGGCACCGCTGACATCCCCATGGTGGGCAGTAACTCCCTGCATTGATGGGAATTCTTATATCTTAGGGCGGTATGCATGCATCATGAAGGTGGACCTATGAGGACTCATAATTTTTGGGAGCACTTATTATTTAGCACTATAAAGGTGATTTCTTATTGTACCTTTCCCCTCATTTTCCTTTATCTTGACACACCTGTTTGTTCCCCACATGGATATCCATATGTATGCACACCTCTTTGGCCATGGCCATCATTATTCATGACAATCTCATAGTTCACAATGCATTTTCACTCCCCAAGGCGACATCCCACATCCTCGAAGGTAGGGTCTATTGCAACCTCCAACTCTTTATATGAAATGTTATGACAATCTAATATCTATCAATATTTATCAGTCATTTAATTTATATGATTGTGTTAATAATAATAATATACAACATATATTTATTCTATACTCATCTAATTCTAAGTTATTTCAATAACAATATATTTAAATGTAACATAAATTTTTAAATGGGTATTATAATCAACTCAATATTGCACATATGGGGTAGAATAAACATGTAGTTGCATCATATTTATGAGTTCATTTTTCCATTTCGAAAAAGAAACAATAAAAATCCATGTCCAAGTTTGATAATATACATGTTTCATTGATCCACCATCCACCCTAAAACAAAGGAGTAAAGGCATATTTTCCTTATCAGAAAATATTGAATGGGTGTGAGTTGTCGTTGGGCTCCACCATCAAAGTTATGTAAAAGGATCTCCAATTTTATGATAGCACAAAGGACCCTACCCCATGCCCTATTCTCTCAATTGGTAGATTATACATGGCTTTTACCAACGTGTTCATGAGTTTGATTCTTATAAACGACGAAAATGCCTTCTTCAAAGGCAATAACACGGGCTCAATTGCCACAACCAAGGAGACAGGGTTTCTATAGTAATATGCACATACAAATACTATGAAGGTTGGTTTACATCCGACACTTCAGATTTTACCTTACATTGTATTAATTTTGAACAAAATAGTAATACATGGCATCTAGCTTAAGAATTCGATTTTTTTTTTAGGAAAATAGAAATCAAAATACAACGATCAAACTACAATCTTATTCTTCAACCTTTCTCAATTTACTACCCCGAAATGTACCCAAACTTTCCCTCAAATTCACATGAACATGAATCAGTTATGCTTTCGAATCTTGTTGTTATTATTGAAAGCCTCTATAGTTTCACACAAACAATGGTTTTGAGTGCCTGCAACTTTCTTTTGAATCTAAATTTCACTATCACCGATTTCAAAGAGGAATTACACACTAAACCTATTGTTTTTCTATAGCTAAAAATTTGAAAAAGCTCTAGAAATTGTTGAGAAACAACAACAACAAAAAATAATTTGATTTAATTGAGGTACGATCCTCTAATTTATAAATAATTTAACATATAGTGTACAAAAAACTAAGTCTTAGTCTAACTGTTTTACATTTTGTAGTTTTTCTGGACATATTTTCTGGTCAAAACTACCCAAAATTTGACAAGGTTTGGTTCAAACCATAAATTTGAGTTGCGAATTCTACATAATTTGAGAGTTCTGGGAGTTTTTTTAGGGCACTGAATCCATTCACACATTCGGAAAAAACATTTTAATCAACAAAAAAATCACAATTTGACAAAAAATTGTTTCCTAAGATTCTGGCAAAAAAAAAACTCCAAAACATATAGTTAAACAATACCAAAAACTGACTTCCATAAATATTAGTGAAAATATTTATGTTATGGCAGTGGAAATATTACCACCTAGAAAGACGAGTGGTACTAATCAAAGAGCAAGCATAACGTATAAGCTCTTACTATTAACCAGGAGCTTGAATGAGTGCAGTAGGTAAGGGTTACAATTATAAACTATACTAATAGTGGTATTTATATTGCACTATTGGTATGAATGAAGTATGTTTACCATTGATATTCACTAAAATTGAAGCTGGTACTGAATTGGTTACACTATCCTAGCTAAGTAGAAGCTCCTCTTCTTTGTAATATGGAGAAAGCTCTACTATAATTTTATTACTCTCTTTAGGTTCAACTTGCTCTTGGTGAAAGAATGGTACTGTTACCTATGACATGTATACGTTTGCTGCAAGAAGGGTATCATACTATCGTTGGTCTGTTAAGCTCCGCCCCAGGTGAAGCTCTAGTACCATCGATTCCCTTTATTCCATAAGATTATGTCAGTGACCCTAAGACTCGAACGCGCACAATTTAGGTAGAGGGTATATCGGCTTAATAGATTATGGAAATAATGTACATCACATTATTATGCCCTTCAAATGTCCTAATCCAATCCCCCGTTTCACCATTCCTCAGCATTGTACTAGAATCTTTGCTAGCGCTGATATGGAAAAGCCCGCTAAGGGTGATGGGGCTGTAGAAAAAATCCACAATATGCCTTGAATGTCCATGGCAAACAATTGGCACCACCACCTTCTTTTTCTCCATACTGCCACCTTTTACCCTCTTCTAAATAAGAATTAAAAGAAGAAAAAAATGCACGCCAAAAGCTATACTTCTCTTCTCTACCAGACAATAAATTTCTATATAGGTAAGGGCTTCCCTTCCCTCTTCAAGCTGTACAATTTTCGGCGCTTGACATGCCAACGTAGAGTTTGTGAAATATATTAATTGGAAATTTAATATTACCAATTTACCAATTACCAATTTAATTAATTGGAAATTTAAAGGCAACCGGGACAACGCGCAGAAATGGGTGAAAATGCGAATGAATGGCCGGGTGGGAAAAGGGTGCAAAGGGAGTCGAAGCTGAAGACCGCCGAAGTCGAATCAGCATGGATGGATGATGGATTTTGGGATGAAAATCTCAATAGTAATTCACAAATGAAACTAGCACTTGATAAAATAAATATATACAACTTGAGCTGGTCTAGGGAAAAGTAGGTATCGTTTTGCATTTCATAAAATAAATTTTCATCCAAGTTAAATATTACTGGATAAGCGTATAACAAATTTTATTTTATTTTCAAAATTATTTAATAGTTTTTTTTATTTAAAATTAATTTTAAACCTTCAACTTTAATTTAAAAAATAAAACATATTTAATTAATTAAATAATATTAATATTGATAAAATATATATATATTATTATTAACATATATTCATATAATTTAAATGAGTTTTAAGTTAAAAATTATATTAAATAAGTTTAATCATTAAAAATATGTAATAAATTCTCATATATAAAATAATAAAATATGTCTATCTTAAATTTATGAAAATAAAAATATTTATATTTCAATAAATTTCAATAATCAAATTAAATGTGTAAATTTCGCCTAGAATAGATGGTGATGTGTGTATTATTAAGTTACTTTATGTCAAAGTAATAGGTTTGAAACTTCTAGGCAAAAATATAATCATGTTAAGAGTTGGTGTGTCCAAAAGTTAAGTCTATAATCTTCTCCAAAGTTAAGTCCATAATTTTCTCTAGAAAACACAAACAACTTGACAAAAAAAATTAAATTAAATTAAATGTGTACATTTCATATATATCACATTATATGTATTTATTTGCATTTGATTTACTTATTGCAATAATTTTAATATAATAAAAAAATTAGATAAATATTAAAATTAATTTATTATTACAAGTGGAGCAAATGAATACGTTGCCCATGGTATTTATAATTCTAATTCTTTTTGGGAAAAAAATCATATTAATGATTGATATGTTAATAATAATATTATTATTATTTTATTATTAACACTATATTATTATTATTATTTTATTTTGAAAAAAATTATAATTAATTGATAATATTAATAATAATAATAAATTATTATTCTGGTTTTTATTAATATTAAATGAAAATTTTATTATTAAATTACTATTAACATTAATTTATTACATCAATTTATTATATGTATTTATTTGGTTTTTGTTGATCCCTAATTTAATTAGGTAGATGTTAAAATTATTTAAATATCACAAATGTAGAGCACAATAAAAAGTGGTCACATCTAATTCATCCATGACATGGAATTGACTTTGAGCTCACGTAAGTGGTGACCAGGCCCCACCATCCAGATCCAATAGTTAATTGATAAAGGCATATAACAAATTTGTAAAGCAGACTTATCATGGGTGTAAGTAATGGCCGCGCCTACAATCTACAAATAAAATAAACCGAATTATGACCAAACCCCAAAATACACAGTGAAATATACGCTGATCCCACTCAGTGTACCGCCATATCCTAAAAGAAGACCAGCTGGAGTATTTAGAGGTGCAGCGGCTGAAGGATTTGGTCAAGCATTCTGATTTTATCAGTTATCCCATCTATTTGCGTACTGATTATTCTCTTTGTTCAATCTGTTTGACACCAGTAAGAAGCTCAACAACATTAAGTTGTATGTGAGAAGGGTTTTGATAATGGACAACTGTGAAGAACTTATTCCCGAATACCTGGGTTTTGTGAAAGTTGTGGTGGACTCTGATGATCTGCCCTTCAATATCTTGATCTGCAGCAGAACAAGATTCTGAAGGAAATCAGGAAGAATTTGGTAAAGACGTTTGTTGAAATGTTTAACAAGATTGCCTAGAACAAAGAGGACTATGCCAAGTTCTATGAGGCCTTTTCGAAGCACTTAAAATTGGGAATACATCCAGCCAGAACAGAGCCAATCTCGCGACAGCATAGGGCTCGCGGAATTTTTGAGATATCACTCGACAAAGAGCGGAGATGAGATGACAAACCTCAAGGAGGGTAATGAAAGAGGGGCAGAAGGACATCTATTACATCACCGGCGAGAGCAAGAAGGTGGTGGAGAATTCTCTGTTCGTGGAAAAACTGAACAAGAAGGGTTATGAGGTCTTGTTCATGGTGGACGCCATCCATGAGGTCCTGTTCATGGTGGATGCTCAAGGAGTATGAAGGGTTGAAGCTGGAGGAGACAGAGGAGGAGAAGAAAAAGAAGGAAGAGAAGAAAGCTGCAAAGTGATAAAGGACATCTTGGGCGGCAAGGTATTGGTGTCGGATCGCATTGTGGACTCTTGTCTGGTGACTGGCGAACATGGAGAGAATATTGAAGGCACGTGCCTTCCGCGACAGCTCCATGTCGTCTTATTTCATAAAATAAATATATGAATTTAAGAGTCCAAGAGATAGAAACTCGATGCATGGACTACAAACTCAGCTCCACATAAAATTCACTAACACTCAGGGCAGAATGCTCTTACACAGCTCTATAGGTTCTCTTATTCAAATAAGAGAAACATAAATCTCCACGGCATAAACTAGCAGATAGCAGAGGAAATGAAACAAAACCAAAGATCGCTTGTTGTAAATTAATGGCAGAATCGTAATAGCAGAAATTGAAGTTCAGTAGCACTCAGGGCAAAATGCTCTTACACAGCTTTATATGCTTTATATGGAGGTTTGAGGTATTCAAATAAAAGAAACAAGAATTTCTGATGCATAAACCAGTCGAGCAAATGAAACAAAACCACGGTAACTTTAATCATACAAAGGAGAGACCAAAAACTGAACTCCATACAAGTTTTTTTTAAATCCTACACCTAAAGTTCAATAGCACTCAGAGCAAGTCTAGTGATAGAACTCTTTATATAAAGGATCTGTTGTAGTGAGTTAAAAAGAAACAAGAAATGAAGTCTGCAGAAGGCACCTGAGAAAGATATCGCGCTTCACAGCAGTGCTGACCTGATCCTTTGCACCCTAAGTTCTCCACATTCAATACTCAACAAAGTCGCTGAACAAACAAAGCGCCATAGCAATTTTGAAAATAATTAGTGAATTGTTGTTCACAAAGATTCAATCAATTTTTGTTCACAAAGAAATCAAATCGGCAAACATCACATTACCTCTGAAATATGGCTATTTTGTATTATTCACTCAGCACTTTGCACCCTGATCAGTGCACTGCCCTTGAAACTGGAATCAAAAAATAAAAAACAAACAAAGAACTATTAGTGCAGAAACACATACACATAACAAATGAATTGCTGAAACCAAAACCAGAAAAATTGAAGAATATACATTAATATGATTACATTAAAGCACAGATCTCCCACAAATCCTCTGTTTCACCGAAATCCTCTGTTTCGGAAAAGTTTTCCTCTTTGTTCTGCACCTGGCTCGCCCCATGTGATTAATTTCAAGCACAGACCACATGTAAAAACAACAATAACACAGACAAAAGAAAAAAGAAAAAGAAATTAACAACAACAAAAGCAGCACAAACATACAGAAGAAAAAACACAGACAGAGAAAAAAAGACCGCTACACATATTCAATCAATACACAGCACACAGAGGAGATAAAAGAAAATCAGAGGACACCTAATAAACACTAATTGTTCTCTTGATCTTGTCTATACATTACACAACGGTCATGTTTTAAGAAATCTTGACCATTAAGATTCTTGAAATTTGATTTCACAAAAAGCTACCATGGGAAAGGCGGTTCAAGATTCTGGAAAATTGATCTCTCAAAAAGCAAAAAACCAGCGTGGGAAAGGCGGTTTCATTCTTCCAAAGGCGGTTCTGTTTTTCCATTTGAATCTAAATGGCTTGCCATTTACACATTAAAATTCATTTTATAAATCATACACGGTGGTTATGGAGATGTTACATTAAAGGTCACTTAAAAAATGAGAAATTATAAAAAGATAATATGGTTTTAAATGATATTTGAGAAATTCTGGAAAGATGCATGGTTTTGAAGATGTGAGTGTTGGAGTGTTAATTCATTTAGATGAATCATAAATGATCAAATTAGAATATATTGGATCATAGTCATCTGTTGACGGGAAAATCTGTCCCGGCCAATAGCAGGGGATCTCTTCGGTAAAAGGTCCCAATTAGACCTTGAACCATTTGAAATAGGGATCCCGTCCGGGGTGTGGGTCCAGCTACCGCTGATTTCTCCTTTCTTTGGGTCTTGTTTAAACTCTATAAAACAGTGGATACACACCTAATCAAATGATACAAGACATATGATTGATGCATTAAATGTACATGAAACACTATGAGTAGCAAGAAGAAATAATAAAGCATGAAGACCGAAGGGAGTGTTGTTAACAACACTTCATTAGGGTCATGCTTGTAAGATGTTCTGACCACAAAGGAAACAATTCCTCATGGCAAGAACACCCTTCACTTCCTAAAAGTTTTAAATGGTAACACAAATGCCAATAAACAAACACATCAACATTCGTTAAGAAAGTGAAATGAACTCAACCACCATTAACATACTCAGCAAACTGTTATGCAATTGTGATATGAATTAAAGATACAATTCCCTTAATATAAAGACGTTCAGAAACTGAAAGCATAATACTCAATAGCACTCATACATATGACAACACCAGATCCACAAAGGGATTTTTCAAAATGCTTGTATTCATGCTTAAATGTATAATCCTCTGGTAATATAATATACTCAGCTCGAGTCCCCTAACAAAAGCCATTTACAAGTTCCTGAAGGAAGCATTTATAGAGCAAGGCTTGCCCTTTGGGCTCCCTGACTTTTCGCTTTCCCGACTGTTGGGTTGCCTTGTGACCCGGTCTGTTCTGCGACCCGCGACCTCGGGGCATCCGTGACCTGCGACCTCAAGCAGTTCGCGACCTGTGACCTCAGATCATCCACGACCTACGACATCGAACTATCTGCGACCTGCAACCTCGGCAGATATGCGACCTGCGACCTTGGGCAAATCAGCGACTTGTGGCCTTCTTTGGGCTATCGTTGGATTTTAAAACAATATTCTTTGTGCCGCATCCTTTACTTTGAAAAAGGGTCCTCTCGCTTGCTGGAAAAACTTTGGCTCATTGCGCAGCCCAACAACTTCTACCTGCAGTCACATAGCTTAGGTTACACGTCTTCATTGACGAATACTAATGATAGGGGCAAAATTAATTAATTGCACCAGCGAAAATGATAACTTTAGACCCCTGTGTGGTCAGGTATTGTGCCACAGCATGGCCTTCACTAAGCTCTGAATGTTTGCAGCGGAAACCCTTAACAAGATGAAAGATCTTCTGCTTGTGCCATCTCCCACTGCATGTGATGCGTTTCTGGTTCCCATTTTGGTATTTTGGTAGCAGGCTAGAATTGTACCATATAGCTCTCATGAGGGAGGTATGCATAGACCTCAGAAACCCCAAATATATCATGTGCAACCCATAACAAGAAGTTTTTAGGGAAGCTCATGGTGTTCACACGGCGCTGCCTTGGACACTATTTTGGTGCAGACAAGAGTTTCCTACATGAATGGGCGGACAACATTACTCCCTTCATCTTCCACTTTAAATTTCTTTGGTCGTTTTCCAACATGACCCTTTAAAAGTTTCTTTTCGTTTTTTTACTTTATGGATTTGTAATCAGAGACAACCAAAAGGCTCAACTTTGCCCAATCTGAGACGTGCTGCCTTTTCCCATAGCACTTTATACGTATAGGCAACAACTATCAATCTAGCAACACTATATTTACTCACTCGCTCTCTTGCATATGACGCATGGACAACTTCTCATCTTCTCTCGATCAGGTGGGGACGTTAAAAGACATGCTACTAGCCCTGATTAGATTATTGAACCATTACGTGCCTTTTCTATTACAAGTCGCAACTTTTGTTTGCCCCACAGATTAGCGACTCAGCGACCTGGAGGGGTCGCGCGACTTAATCTTAAAAAGGTCGCAAGGTCGCAAATACTACCAAGTCGCACTTCACACTGGTTTCATAGATATGCGACTCAGCGACCCCGGCTGAATTTGCGACCTCACAGGGTCACACAGTCGCAGATTCAGGCAAGTCGCGCCTTATTGGACTTTGGGTGTGCTGTGACTCAGTGACCTGGCTGTTCTGCGACCTCCCCACAGTCGCATAGTCGCACTCTGTCTGAGTCGCATGGATGCGTGGGAAGTTGCTTTGCGACTCGACCATCCTCATCTGTGTTCGCCCTTCGACCTCAAGCTGCCACTACCATCAAGCTGTGTCTCCATCGTGCGTTGCACGCATGCATTTTCCATTAGCATTGAGGTGAACCGTTATGCCGTGCCAGCGAGCCTCCACAGGGTTAGCGAATCCGTTACTTGCAACGTAAAATAAATCATATTCATGGCTGCAGCATCTTTTGCGGTTACCCATCAGAACAAAATACTTCCCCATGCAGATTGCGCAGCTAACATGCACTTGATGAACATCTCGCGCAGTGTCAGAATGTGGACAAACGACCCTTTGAACGTTATGAAAGAATATCATGTCTCTGCTGGAGCTTTAACGTTAACAAAATGGCTTGCTTCATTGTGACCGCATCTACAAAAAACAAACCGTATTGAAACGTGGCGCTCCAATATTGACATCTCTGTTTATATTAACGACGCTATCATATAATATTTTCTGATGCCGGGTGTTTCCTGTTTCATTGGATGGTGGATGCATTATCCTGCGATATCAGTCTCGCCCAATATGGTTTTGAACCAGAACTTTTCGTCATTTAACACAGTGGGTATGGATTAACATGACTTTGTGGTTGTGTCTTTGGTTGGGCTGTTATTGCCATCGTGGCCTTGTCAGAACCTTCTGCTCGTATTTCAAACATACGTTTGACCGCAAAAATATATGCTCCAAATTTTTATTATAAAACACAACCACCATGTATGTCTGTCCTAAGACTAGACTTCGACATAGAAGTATTTGCGCCCATATATAGTTCTGCTCCATATTTGAATCGTAAGGTTTTGAACGCTATATTTATATGTCTGCTCCAAACATTTACCACAGGGAGAAAATTGCGTTGATGTTTTCATATAGTCTTGCAATTCTTTTGATCATAACCGCTCGATGGTTGTTATAACGTTGCCATCGTAGGTGTGCTACAAGGTTTGACTCCATGTTTAAACGCACGTTTTGACCAAATATTATATAACTGCTCCAAAGAATAAAACTCTATCATATAAATGCAATGTATTTCCCTATAACTTTGATCCGTGTTTTAACCATAATGTTTGACCGTTGTATATATTTGTTTGCTCCAAACTTTTACCATAATTTGAAAACCGCCATCGAACCTTTGGCTCCATGCAACGTGCTCGTGTAATTTCGTTCCACCAATCTCACGTGGTTTGAAACCGTGTGTTTCAATGTAAGCTGTTGGATTGTCAACTCTGCTCTCTTTTGACCATAAATTTCACAATGTCGTGGTGGGTTAGTTGTAATGTTTGGCTCTCATATATCCATTCCAACGTTTTACTATAGGTTGAAAACCTCGGCATAAAGTATGGTTTTGAAACCATATGAGTTTGCGCCTTGGCTGAAATATGCAACGTAACCTCGATCCTTCGAATGTGCGCCCCCTTGTAATGTTTTCACATAGTTCTGCTCCATGATCTCCTATGATTTTGACACCATATGATTTCTCATTTGCTTTGGTTTAATTATATAATATCAAAACCATAACCTTGGTCCATAAATTTGCACCCACCGTGTAGCTTAGGTTTAACAAAGATTGCTTCTCAAAGGTGCGTTTAGATATTCGAAATTGTGCCAAAACTATTAATGCACCAATTGCCTGAACAATCAAGCCTAAATCTCACCAACAAACCTACACCTGTACTTTGATGGATGATGAGGCACTGAAAGAAGCAAATCCAAACTTAATCACCAAATTGACAGTGATGACCCTTCAAATAGTTATCATGACACATTTTGAACCTGTGAACCATTTCATTCAACTGCGGAAAATAGAAAAAAAACCCTTTTAGCTGTGCAATTGTCTTGCCACCATCAGCGTGTGCGCTTTCGCACTGCATCTCGGCACGAAAAAGCCTTGAATGAGATTGTCGTTCTCTAGGGAAATCTTTTGAGTCCACTTTGTTCACCAGGTTATACTTCAGGCTAGACTTGTCGAAGTGGTGAAATATGTTCCTTTGCGTGCACACATCGACATTGAGCTTGTATTGTGCAGGATCTTCAAAAACTTCTTTTAAGGTGAAATATCCGCCATCTCAGAAAACACTCCATCAGGTCCCTATGTAAGCTTAGATCATAGCAGATGCTTCTGATTTGTGTGAGATGGCATTCGGTATGGACATTTCCAAATGGAGTGTTCCTAAGTAACTGGTGTGCACTAGTGGAGAAAGCCTTTTGCATCAGTGACATAAAAGGTTCTTTCTCTGATCAACATGTATCACACCATCCTCCTTTTAACAGCACTAGTCACTTGCTCCTCCTCCTCCCCTGTTCCGCAACTTTGGCCTTGTTATTGAGCTCGATTTTATTTCCCTCGATGTCGTGACAAGATTGAGGAGTTTGTCACCCGTGGGGTCGACCTGTGTGGAACATTACAACATCACAATTACTCTTCGATGATGATGGCCCCAGATAAAACATATGAGACTAACAAGCTTAAGAGAGGTATTCAAACAACATG
This sequence comes from Pinus albicaulis, assembly GCA_034641835.2. Taxonomy (NCBI): domain Eukaryota; kingdom Viridiplantae; phylum Streptophyta; class Pinopsida; order Pinales; family Pinaceae; genus Pinus; species Pinus albicaulis. The sequence goes on along the minus strand of CM076578.1, from coordinate 1,646,271,148 downwards.
CTTAATGACCCACAGCGGGAGGGCCTTTAATCGTCAATACACAAAAGGTTTCCATTCGAATGTATGCATGGCAATCTCATTACACATGGTGCGACTGTGGTAAGAATGTTCGAGCGTACGCTGGATGATCCTTCCCACATATGGCGTGATTGCAGCAATAGCATCTGATTATGATGGTGAGAAAGCTCATGAGGGGTTGGGGATAGGTCGGTGGGATGTCACTAACTGCAGGTCAGGTGAAAGACTTTAACGCCTAAGCGGGCAGAGAGGGAACCCAAAATTTTAAATATACCCAAAATTTTGGGTGATGTTGTAGCGGCTACAACATCATCCAAAAGGTTAGTTTCAATGGTTTATTTTAAATTATTTTTATTTTAATATTTTCGAGTGGCATGTTTATATATATATATATATATATATTTAATATAAATATGATTGATATTTTTAATTGTTAACGGATGTTATTATAGCTATCATATTTATGTTACTATTAACATTACAATCTACTTGACATTTATATAAATAATTTTAAGCAATATTGTATTTTTTGTTTTGTTTTTTTTATTAAATCAAACAATGAAAATATCTACTAATAATTTTATATTATTATCATATTTATATATAGTATTTTAACTAAATGTCATGACTTTTACAATATTCATGTCTATCTCTTTTACACGTTGACATTCAACAAGTACATTTTGTACCCATTTATTTGGTATTTAATTGTCACTTTTCTCTTTAAAATAGCTTTTCAAAATCCCTTTCTCACTACTTACTATAAATAAGGTATCTAAGGGACATATGTTTAAGCACATCATCAATGGATGAGAAATGGGAACAAAGAAAGTTCTTTGCAATCTTCATCTCACCTATACGTCACATACTTCAAACCTGACTAGGATTTTTTCCACAAGGCAAAAGAAACGTGTTGTTGGCTAGAAAAAGTGAGGCGGTGGTTCTGGTTGGGTGTAGAGTAAAGTTGAGATGCCTCCAAAGAATCTTTTAGACGGAGTGTATGTTGTGGGTGACTTTATGGTACTAATATGGTCATTATATGGTCATTATATCAGGATTGTTAATATGTTCAAGGGGCTACTATAGAAATGGTTTTATGGTTATTTTTTTGCATGTGGGTGGGCTCTAACACCCATTTCAGGGCGTTGAACTGGTAAAAGCATGTTGATCTCTTAGATATTTCAAGCAAATGAGTTGTTCCACAAGGTATTTTGTGAGTGGCAACTATATCTATTGGTTTCCAAAAATATTTGGTGTGGGGCTACATGGGCGATCGAGCTCTTTGACTCATTAGCTTGTGGATTTCCTTATGTGTTTTTTCTTATAGATATTTCATAGACTTCATGTCTAGTGAACAATATGCATGTAAAATATGAATTGCTTAAATATGGTGATAACCAATCCAATGCTAGAGTGATGGAGTTTATGTTCCTTATCAACAATATCCAATTATGGGTTTCTTATAGGCTTAGGGTTACTAAATTATGGTCCCTTCTTCTAGTTTCCTTGGGAATCCCCGCACACATTATTAACATGTTATGGGGGGATGTTTTATTGGCTTAAAGAGGTCTCTGACCATGACACTCCCTTGCATGGGTATGATGTATTTTTGGGGTTTTAAAATGTTTTGATAATGTTTTAGTTTTTACCAATGTAATTTTATGAGAGATTTCTCTATTGAACTAGACACACTTGTGCTTATGGAGCCTTGCATATGCAATCCAATTTTATTTTATAAAATGTTTGATTATGCATTAAATAATATTATTGATAAATGAAGGAAGTATTTTACCAAATAATAACTTTTTATAGACCAGCAAGATAAATGTGCCTTATAATAATAAAATGCATCTCTTATATGTGATCTTTATTTAGTTCTAAAATTAAAATAAGTATATTAGTTTACAAAGCATGCATTGAATCTAATATACCGTCCTCAATTAGCATAATGTGCGATCTCCACCTCTAGCATTGTTTGTATTATCACGAATTTAAAAGATAGTATGAAATAAAATGACTATTTTTTTTTGCTCATAATTTATGGTTAACACAAGCAATAGGAAATTTATTTATTTATATATTCAATGGATAGAGACAAAATCCTATGATTTAGCACAACTTGTTGGAACCAATATTGTTGGGCATTCGATTAATTTAATGCCTCATTTGAATGCCCCTGGTTGACACACACTAGTTTTTGTCTATGGGTTTACTAGGGATTCAATTTATGAATGTAGGGAAGCATAATTTAGGTTTCCCTATGAGATTTTCATTGGATAAAAAAAAATGATGCTCTACCATGCCACGTAAGAACCTTTCAACTAAAGAGAAATGAGTAGAGGGTATTTATTATATTAGTTGCAAACACTTGCTCCTAACCATCAATAACATTACTTTAAATCATCTCTAATAACCCACAATATGATGTAACAAGAGTGAATTGGAAAGATAATAGTTATAACTTGAAAGGACATGAGGATCAACACGTGGCCTACTGAATTAGAATAGAGTTGGTATTTTTTTTTAATAAATGCATGAGATGGATATGAAAGTAACCCCATGAAGCCTAGTGACATGGATGAACTTAAGTGAAAGACATCTATATCCACCCCATAATTCCTTTTAACTGTACTTCATTTTCCTAATTATTCACCTTATTGATATGTTATTTTAGTACAACTATAATAAATGATAAACCATTTTGAACTAAAATAACTTTAGCCTATATATACTTATAAACTAATTAACATTCTAAACCTTTTCAAATATTTATACTTAATCACATTAATAAGGAGAGAGTATCATAAATTTTTACCCTAACACTTAGCATAATGATGCCTTTACAAAGGGAAATGAAGACTCCCACTAACTTCTTTAATTCATTAAATTTCCGACAATTTTGTTATATTATATAGGTTTTTACACTCCTTCCCATTGTCTTTTTTTTTTATCTAAAAATAAATAAATAAATCCTTGAAGTAATTTCTTTATATTCCATATAAGGAATATACATTTTTTGATCATCGATGGGCTCTCATACAACAAGACTCAAAAGCCATTATATGGATATTACTCATTATGAGCTCAACATGTCACATGTGGGAATTGAACATAGGTGGGGAGGATAACAACATTTCTCCCAGCCACCCAAGATACATTCAATTGACATTTAAAAATATGATATTATGTACATGCATTTTATATAATAAAAAAATGGGTTGTGTGCAAGTAACTATTATAAGAAAAACTAGTAATAAGAGGCAAAACTAGTACCTAGAGGCACAAGGGGGGGTTATCAAAATATATGTCTAAAATTTAAAGGCATAACAAGTCCAAAATCATATGGTTAGGGGAAATAAGTCAAGGAAATAAGTCAAGGAGATAAACACAAATATGGTGGCCAATTGAACATAATAAATATATCCATAAAATTAAGTAGCAACAAAGGACCCCAAATATGGAGGAAAGTAATGATCGTCAAGGTTGGGACTCCACCCACTAAATGGTGGATCATCAATAGATTAGCATTTCCCCATCCATCATTTTTCTACTTCTTAAGACACTTCGGATTGGAATAGGGAGGTCCATATTCAATAACTTGTCATTAAAGGGGAAAGTGAATATGGTCATCATGTCATCATGGATTTTGGTCTAATGTTCATTGTGTTGTCAAAGTAGGAACATTACCTTACGGCATGGTATACTACTATATTAAAGAAAATTATCCAAGCCATTTGGAGAGTGAAGTTCTATGGGTTCCTAGATCATAGTGCATAGAGGCAACCTTAAGTATTCCATCAATTTTTGGAGGTGTGCTAGCTCTCGTTCCACCTCCTTGGTTTGAATATTGATTTGCAAGTGCATATTTGCACAAAGCTCCATCATACTAGGTGAAACAAAGAATATGGGTGTTTTTAAAAAACATGTTCATTATATTTATTCATATAAATAACAGGATGTATATTCTAACAAGTTTCAATGCTACATGAAATTCAATGGCTCGTGGGAGCTTATCACCAAGGAGAGTAGAATTCCAAGTATTAGGCCTAAGAAGGAATAAAACAAACAAGTTTGTGACTCACACCCATGTTAATTTAGCATATGAATGAAACCAAAAAGATGTTTAACAATATCATTCTGATGATAGAAGGGGCACTTGGGATATGGAATTCCTAGGCCACTTAGAATCGATTAGAAAATGTAAAGTGGCAACTATTATAACTTATTTTCTTTTTCCTTGATTCTTGCATGTGAATCTTTAGTTATCTTCTTGATGTTCTTTAGTTATATATTGTCATCAAACAATATCAAGAAACAACAACAACAAAAGAGGACACAAATGTAGGCTCTCAACCAAGGCAAAACCCCTCAAAGGGGAAAACCTGAAAACTCTTCTCTTCTTATAATCTACCTCAAATGAGATACAAAGACCCAATCCCTAGACCAAGTCCTTACCATAGTACCAATTCGACCCTTCCTCGAATCCTTTCTTCTTGTTCCTTGTAACTTTGTCAAGCCAGCAAAAACCCAACTACTTTACTAGCAACTTCGACCTCCCTCAATTTCATCTCAGCAACAGCCACAAAAACCCTAATATATCTTCCTTTTGAGACCTTCCTAGAGAAAAACAGTTTTCCATAAGGTCAACACAAGGATTTCGCTCTACCCAACAAATTTCTCCTGCAATTATGCTCCTCAACAACAATTTCGTTCCCTAACAATTCAGACCTACAACTTCAGCCTCTTTATGGTTGCAGAAACCCCAACTTCTTCGCACTTGTGAGAGAGATAGAGCCCATAAACAATAAATTTCATCCTTCCATCTTCTCCTAGAACTTTTCTCTCCTTCTTCTTCCTCTCCTAGCTATATATCCAACTCTTTGTAGTAGATCAAACTTGTGTGAGTGTGTATCTCAAATGAAGTCGAACTACTCTTTATATAGCCTTCTCAAGGGGTTAGATTCCCTCCTTTAGGCCGACTTGAGGAGCCCAAGGCCAACTTGTACTCTTGGAGCATCTAGGACTTTCTAGACTAAAAATTTATTCCTTTTACAATTACAATGTAACAACCCTCATCAAAATTCCATGTAATAAAGTTAATAAAGGAAAAATAAGAACAAGGTCACATGACACGTATTCCAAGTTGAATGTTGGGGAAAAACATCCTAGTGTGGGTGTTAATTTGGTTTATTATGGCTAAGGAAATTGGAAAAGGAAATGGAAAAGTCATTAGGAAAGGAAAGAGGCATTAATTGGCATTTTATTTATGAAAATAAAGGAAAATAGGAGAAAAGGAAGGTGAAAGGTCGCAGGTTGCATGTGAGGAGGAAAATGAAGGAAAATTATGGAAAATGAATAAAATAGAGGCCTCGTTGATAAAAAGGCTCATGAGTATCAGTTCAGGATATTTTTGGTCAGTTCAGTCTTGGGAACTCTCATTCTATTCTCTCTTTCATGCTATTGGATGCTTAAATTTTTCATGGAGCACTCTTGGAGGAGTGTGGCATACTTGGGATTTGGAGCAAGGAAAAGGAAAATAAGGAAAGTGCAAGAGGACATCGGGATCAACAACTACAGTGGTTTTTGCTTGCTGGTACCGAGTTACATGTATGATTTGCTTGATAGTTTTTCAATGCATGGCACATGCATGTGGTTCCTTGGTTATGATCTGTCGTTGGCATGGAGGATTGCTTGGATTGACAGTGTTTTTTCCTAACCTTTCCATTTCCTGGATATCCATGGTGTTGTGGGTTTACTTTTATTTTCTGGTTGGTTCTCATGTTCCTTATGGTTGTGGGTTGAGTTATTAGTTCTTTGAAGCCTTGGTTGATCAAATTCTTTGGAATCCATTTAACAACTTGGGTTGAGTTACTAGTCCTAGAAGCCTTGGTTGGAAAAATGCTCTGGAAGCCCTTGGTGGGTTGAGTTACTAGTCCTGGAAGCCTTAGTGGGAAAAAACACTCTAATGCCTTAGACAACTTGGGTAGAGGCCAATATGGTGATGGTTAGTGATTTTTAACCATGAGGTAGAATCACTAGTTGATGATTGAGGAGGCTTGGCCTCTAGAAGCCATGGTTTGGTTTCATTTGGTTATTTCATGAGATCCAACATTCATGCTTGGAATATGGCACATGGGTGATTGGCTGAAAGAAAGGTTTGGTTCAGCCCAATCTATGGTCGGGTGGTTCATAGAAGTCCCATACCTGGTTGACTTAAGTATTCATTAATAAGAGATTCTCCACTTTGGTATTTCATGTGTATGTTTATTGTTTCATATGTGGTTCTTATGGCTAATATATCCTTATTATTTCTATTGGTTATATGCTAGTTATGAGATTGTTTTATGATGGACTTGATGTATGGATGTTATCATATTTTGATTAGCAAATTAATGAGCAATGAATGTATGAACAACTAGATGATAATGCATATATTGTGATAAGGCATCAATGCTTATTTACAAATATTAGATAAGTATGAGACACCTATGCTCATATCTATTGTTATGAATTGTAGATTTCATATTTGTGATATGTTTGATGAAATATCTGTCATGGCTAGTAGGGTTCAGATCAAGTACTTGTACCAATGATTTCATTAATAACCTTATTCCATTCTTGTTTATCATTTTTGAAGGTTTCATGAATTTTTGGGCAGTGCCCTGAGACCTAGCCCTAAAAAATTGGCTCAAAATATGGGGTCGCTAGCTCATAACTACGTGGAAAAGTTCATAGTCACCGGCATGTCTTGTTTTGGGAGTGATTGGAAGGCCTCAGTTGCATGCATGGCTTGTTATGGGAGCAACTAAGGGTCCTGATCAAAAAAATGACAATTTGATAAGAGGTTAAGCACCTACAAGAGTCGGTTGCCTCCTGAAGGGTCTATAGCTCCTGAGGAAGGTCAGATTGGTTTCGTTTTTTCGGTTCCAATATTTTAACTGTACATGGGTATTCGAATCATGTCATAGTAGCCTCTTGTCAGATGTTTACCCCATCATACTGGTAAACTTGGGTAAATGTGGGAGTAGGGCATTACAGGGTGGTATCAGAGCATGGTCCAACTCTTGGACTGGATGAGCGGAATGTGGTTTTCATTCATGTAGCAGGTTGTATATGTGTTTGTTATGTATGAATGGTGATGGTCATTGTTACAACTGTGTTGGCATATAGAAGTTGACGATGTTGTTGTTGGGATGTGTTAGTCATGAATGCATGCCGATTGTATATGCATTTGTTATGCATGTCAGTGTCTATATGTTGTTATGCATGCATCGTCATGGTTAAGGTTGTTTTCCATGAGTTCATTGTATGTAGTTATGCCATCATGATGCTTTTGGTATGTTATGATGCTGACATGTTGGTTGAGGTAGATCAGGAGATGCATATTATCAAAGCGATATTGCAACACTGGACTTCGAGGTAAGAGTAGATCGTCATACAAGTTTGTATGTTAGGCATGCAGGTATGCTGGTTAATGATTGTTATAAGCATTAGGGTTATGTACATGTCTTTTAATATAAGGTTTTTGTAGTTACATGCATGATAGAAGTTAGCTAATCAGTGTGATCACATGTACACATGTCAGTTAGTTAGGGAAGGATAGTAACTTGTTGTTATATGCATCGTGGTCATATGCATGATTATTATGGTCATTACATTTAGAATATTGATGTTATATGTGTCCTGCTAATTTGAATTGGCATATGTATATGGTTAGGGTTATGAAATTCAGGTATGAGTCGACCTATTGTGATATGTGTTGTACTAATCTAGAATGACTTTGCATATGTGATTGTTATGCATGAATGACAATTGTTTATGAGTTTATGATGTGAACATGTTAGCTAGTGACTGTTATAGATATCATTACCTTGTTTATGTTTGATTTGATGTGTTTTTAAGTTATATCATACTAATATAGACTGATTGTGCAGACAAGATAGCCTCCCCTGAGATACATTAAGGCATGAGTTTGCTTATGTCATCTACTTGGCGCTTGACTATTTGATTATGTATTTATTTGGTGTTTGAGTGTTTGGTGTTTATTATGTCATATATATGTTGTTTGAATCTATGATTAATTGCATGATATGAGTATGTGTCTATAATATTGCACGAGGTAATTATCTTGTTTTAAGATGGTTGCGTTAACGCATTATGTGTTGAGACAACTGATATGTACTTGAGTGTAAGTAGGTGACAGTGGTAACATTATGTATTTTGACTAATGAATGTGAGTTGATTGTTTATTATGACATGGTTTTTAGATTTGGTAAAGGCTGATTTCAAATTGATATATATGTGGTCTTTATCTTTAGAACATGTGGCTGACATGTGTGTTCAATTACAAGGCAACGTGCTTGGCGCGACCAGGTAAGATAATTGTTATATTTGTTTATACACTAACAATTATGTGTTTATGGAAGTATGATACAAGGAATTGTATGACAAAGAGACTTCCATGAAATATTGGAGAAGGCTCAGGTTGAGATTTCCTTGGAAGTATTGGGAAGCCATGGGGATTGAGTCATGGTGTTTGTTACTAGTCTTGTGCTTTTGGTCTTTTGTGATTTGTTGCGCTTGATTTAGGCTTTGTTTATCTCTAGTGTATGGCCATACCACTTTTTTTGTGGCGTCGTATTGCTATTGGTTTTTCTTGGTTTTCTTCTTATTTGTTTCTTGTTCTTTCCTTTTATGTTTTGAGAGTCTTGGGAATTGGTTGGGAAAAGAAGAAAGTTAGTGGAGCTTGGGGAGATCTGGATGAAGTCCAATAGGTAATGTAAGACTCAAATGAAGCTCAGTGAATGCGTAAAGGGTAGTTGAAGGCAAGAGTATGATAGTGGATTGGATTGGATGGGCCCATTGGGATAAATGGATGGTGGCAGGACAATCATGAGAAAGGTAAGGTGAATGGATTTGAGGCGTCAAATGCCTTAGATATGTTGGGAACTGTTGTTCTCAATGTTTTTCATGTTGGGCATAGATAAAAGGAGTTCTATTAACCTAGACCTTATTATATCTTGTAATTATGTTGTGATCATGATTATGTTGATGTCTATATATGTATACATGTATATATGTATGTCGTTGTCCGACAGGGTCGTCAGAGTTCATGATTGTTTTATGCTAATGTTTATATGTATGTATGTATGTCATTTTCTGACAGGGTTGTCAAGGAGCATGCTTGTGGAGGAATGATTACTTAGGCAGGTGAATAACATGAAGAGGTTCCTGGTTTATGAGGAATCAAGTGGGAAGAGTAGCCCTAATAGACTTATGAGGTTGGTATCATGTGGATGTGAATTGATATTATGAGATTATACTATGTGTATGTTTTGGATAGGTAATGTTGAGGGATACATCAACGAAATTAAAGCAGTGTACCTTGCAGCATGTTGGGACAAGCATGGAAAGACACTAGAAGCAAGGTTGCTTGGTAGAGGCAGTGTGTGGTCTATGAATGTGCAATACTAATTTTGTATATATGTTGCACCTGTGATGTTGTGTCCAAGTAGTGTTGTGTATAGATGTTGTTGTGTACGTGTTGTTTATGCAGTGATGTGAATACACTGTGTTGTGTGCATGTTAGATATGCAGTGTTGTGTGCATATTATGTGGTGCACATGTTGGATATGCGGTATTATGTACATATGTTGCTTTGTGCATGTTTCATATGTGTTGCTATGTACATATGGTGTGGTGTGCATGTTGTACATATGGTGTTATGTGTATAATAGTACATGTGGTGGTGTGTGCATGTGGTTCCATGTACATGTTGTACATGGGGTGTTGTGTTCAGGTGGTTTTTTGTACATGTCATGCATATGGTGTTGTGTACATGTGGTGCTATGTACATTCCATGCATGCAGTGTTGTGTACACATTGTGCAGGTGGTGTTGTGTACAACTGGTACTGTGTACATGTTGTACATGCGGTATTGTGTGCATGTCCTACATGTTGTGTTGTGCACATGTGGTATTGTGTGCATTTTATATATGCTATTTTTTGTATGTGTGGTATTGTGTATATGCACTACATAGTCGTGGTATTGTGACATGTGTATTTGTTGTTTTGTACTTTGTGTGTGTATATGTATTGCGTTTTACACCGGGTGAGGGTGTATGTATGGTTTTGTGTTGTACACCGGGTGTAGGTGTATGTGTTGTGTCGTACACCAGATGCAGGTGTATGTGTTGTGTTGTACGTCGAGTGTAGGTGTATGTGTTGTATGTCAGGTGTTGGAGTATGTATAGAATGATGTTGTATGTCATGCGTGGTTGTATATGTGTGATGCACACTATGTGTATATGTACGTGATTGAAGAATAGAGAGGTTTACTGGGTGCTTGTTGGGTGTGGCAACTAATCCGATGTGTGTACAAAAAGGACAAGCATAATGATAGAAGAAAATGACTGATTAAAGGATACATATAAGTATTTTATTTCAGTTTTAATTATGCATGTGATCTATGATTATGGATTATGATGGTTTCATTTTGAGCTAACCAGATGTGATATGTTTATACATGATGATTTGATCAAACAACTAGTTGAATTGTTGTGATAGGAAGTGAACATAATTTCAAATGTACCTTATTGACGGGCCACCAATGAGGTATGATTTGAATTTGTTTCAATTCTTTTTGAATCTACTGGCAGTTATGTGCTTCGTACAAGAGAGCATGAAAATGTCTGCTTGGGTGGTTGAAATCGACTGCAATAATTAGCAGCATCAATGAAAGGAATTGGAATAGGTAGTAGTATGTTGGTAAAGCACTTTAGGAGTAGGGCCATTGTTGGACATTGATATCCAATAATGTCTATTAATTTCCATGAGCATGCGATGACTGGTTTGACGGTTTGAGGTAAGTATATGCCTTGGTTTTTAGACCTTCTAATGCGAGGAGACCTTGCCAAGTGTTACACTAAAATTTGTCACCATGACATTTAGCTGTCTATATGGGTTCATCATTACCTATTTATTGCTCCCTTAGAGGTCCAAAATCATAAAGTTCCTAAATCAAGTCTTGGAATTGGGAAAAAGCTCATTAAAACCCTAAAAATCCTAACTCCGCACTTTTCCTAGTCATTTCCTGCGGTACCGCGGTTTCTTGCTCTATAACCTGCGACACATCCCGCACGTTATGCTTACTAAAACTGCAGACCCCCGTAAAAGGTAAAATAAAATAAAAAGTAAGTTCTAGAAGCCCAGCTGGTTGAATATTCTCCCAATTGGAGGCTTCTAGAAGCTTTATCAGGTCGAGCTTCGCCTCTTCATTCATGAACCTCTATCCCTTCATTAATGGAGATTATCCCTTAGTATTTGGAGCTAAAATCCCTTTATGAGAGGACTTTATCCCACTCTTTATGAAACTAAAACCTCCTTCATTATCCTATAAATTTAACTCATGTTTCAGTCTCAAGGGTACATTGGAGACTGTATATTGAGGTACTTAGAACTTGGTAGTTTTGAGGTGAATTTCTGAATAAATTATACTCTCCACATTTGGCATCATTGGCATGAGAGAGATTACATACTCATGGCCATAGTTTCATGCTAGTTCAAAGAGAAGAAGGCTTTTCAAACCGAGAGGAAACGGTTGTTCAGGACTCCGGAAGAACCTGTAATACATCAAGGCGACAAGGTTGTACGGTTACTTCTTATTATAAAAGTTAATACAAATGGATTCTATTTTCTCATTAAATTGTTCATGTATCTATTGAGTAATTTAATTCTTGGATTCCTTGATCACTGAGATAGATTAGTGTTTTCTCAATTATTATATCTTGCAGGTGCTTTTAATACATTTTATCGGTATTTGATTACAGGTTTCACATGATGAAGTGACCTCTTTTGGAGCGACTGGATATAAGATTTCAGCAAGCGTTGGACTTCAAGTAGGGGCATATCCTCATACTTTGTTATTTAATAATTTTGAATCACAAATAATCTAGAGAAAATGGTTTGCATTTGGATGTTTGTTTCTATATATCCTTAGGATACTAGGGAGATCGCTCTTGTCCGCAAGAGGGATTAATCCACCTAACAAAATGGAAACTCCACTGGGGAGTTCTTGAACTTAGTTTTCTTTTTTGATTTTCGGTTTGACTTTTGAATAAATTCTTTGATTTTGATTAGCTCAAAATTGGGTTGGGTAAATAATTCATTATAATCCCTGACTGTAAATCTGCATTTTTATTTTTTCTGTGTTTTTCTTGCCTTCCGCACTTTTCGTTTAAAAACAGAGCGGTAGACTCCGCAAATTTTAGTGTAAAACAATGCGGTACCGCACCTTTTTCCATTAGAAACTACGGACTTCTAGAAAATTTTTGAAAAAATAAAATTATGTTTTCTGGAATGTAATTACTTGATTCTCTCTAATTAACCCAACTTGTCTTGACTGTCAAAAATCTTTTGTGTGAATTTCTTTTCAGCAACAGTCTCGTCAGTCTCTGTTAAGTTAATTGGGTGTTTTGAGTTTCTTTTTTGAGAAATTCTTAATTTGATTTCCTTTGGTCATTACTTTGAGGTTTGTCTCAGTCTCTTAACAATTTTGCATCTTTTTGCAAAAAAAAATTCCCCCTCATTCGTCGGGGGAGGGGGGGGGAGGGGGCTAAATTGTGTCCGAGTGTTAATCGCCTTTGAGTGTTTTTACTTTTGACCTTTGGAACTCTCACCCAATTTTCTTTACTTACACTTGATTGGTTCTTTAGATTACATTAGAATTATCTTATGTCTGAGAATTCTCTTGCATAGATCACATTTGCATAATTAGAATTCTCATTTTCATAATATAAATGAAAAATGTGCATATATTACATTTGCATACTTTTCAAGTGAATTGTGCATAGATTACAACTGCATAGTTTACATTCTGGAAAAATCAATCGTATATTTAGATCAGTTTATTTAATTTGAATTTACATGTTTTTTATGCTTGTTTTAAAAAACATAAAAATAAAAATTGGAATTGATTAGCATTAGTTTTTCTTGATGAAATTAGTGCATTAGAGAATTTGTTATATTTTCTCTTATTTATCAATTTTTGCATTGTTGGAAGTGAATGGAATCTCTCTCCTTACTTTAGTTAGGATTCATCGAATTAAAAAGATTACATTATGATATTCGATTGCATTCAGTTTTGGGTCAGGTCATAACACCACTGGTTTCATATCCATTTACCCTTTGAGTAATAACAACCAAATAACACTGCGCTTAATTAAAATTCATCTAGTAAATTTTACATTTTTTAGGGCTCTTTCCACCAATTTAGCTTAGGATAGTGCTTTGGAATAGGTTGTATTTAACGTTCCAAAGTATTTAAAACAAACAATAGTATCTTGCTGTAAGGAAAAATTCCAATTGTTGCAATTGTGCTCTGGGAAGCTCTTCTTAAAAGAGTCAAGCACGAGATCATGTCGGAACCAGTGAGGTAATCGTACCTATCTCATTGGGAAAGATAGTAGATGTGCACGTATTAAAAACGGTAAACCTCGGATAGACCATTGTCGAGGAGCTTGGGGTCACTTGTTGGTAAACCTTGGATTATGTCAAGGAGCCTTCAAGGGGATTGAGCCTGTTACTCCGCCCTTGCGTGTATACCGGATCGTAGACTATTCCCCCAAGTGCATTTGTCTCAGTTGGTGACCTTAGTGGCCATAATATTTTGGATTTTTCCCAAGGTGACGGTGGAGGGAAGGTCCCACTATACCTGGAACAGACATTGACTAGAATCACTTGGAATTTCCGGAGGGTGCACTTCACTTCGAGATGGCATAGTGGAGGTACTTGCACCGAACTATTTCATTAAGCAGGTTGTCAGGGTAACTGTTTCGACTGCTAGTTTTTCACATTAATATCTACGACGTTGGATTTCATCACCAACTAGTGATTTCGCTGTGAAAACAAACTCTTTGTGTGTGGTTTGACTCCTAGATTTGTTAGTGTGTGTTCATTTGTTTGTTTTTACTTTTTAGAGACCTTAGGTGTGAATTGTGAATTTTAATTGTTAGGTGTGAATTGTGAATTGTGAATATTTTTAAATTGTTAATAAAATTCACTGAAGTTGAATCTAATGGAACCCCTCTTAATGAGAATCCTAGTACTTTTCCTTTCTTTGGAAATGTTGGTCCTCCTTATATGGCTACATTTTCATTACCTGGATTTACAATAGGTTTACCAGTATGGTTATTTTCAACTTCATTGGCCTCAAATACTCAAAGTGTTCCACCTCAACCGGATGTTTCACCTCAATAGAGTTCACCATCTCAACATCACCAACCTCATGTTGACCCTTTACCTTCTTCGCCCAACAAGTCTTCCTCCCTTTCTTCCTCTTCGCTTGGTAAAATTCTTGATGCTAGTAACCAGGTGGCTAAGAAGAAGAAGAAGAAGCAAGATAACAAAGAAGTCAACCAACCAACCATGGCTGTAAGTGTTAGTAGTGTGGAAAAAACCTCCAACATGCATCGCAAACCCAAATACCCTTGCAAGCTTTGTAAGGGTGACCACTTCCTTATCAATTGTCCTCATATTACTAAGGTCTTGGAAGTATCGTCAGAAAAGATCTCATCAACTTACTGTTGATCCATCAACTAGTGATAGTCAGGTTCCTGGGAAAAAGGGTAAAGTTAGGTTTCCTTGTAGGTTATGCAAAGGGAATCATCAAACTCACATTTTCCCTCACATGGATGAAGCCTCAAAATTGTTGGAAAACCTTACTGTTCCATAGCAACAACTTCCAACTGGTTACCGTAAAATTTCTCCCAGCCTACCATCAACTGACAGAGTGATTGATCTAATTCCAAGTATATTCAATCCTGATCTTCCATTGAAGAGTGAAACTGATATCACTCAGGTTGATGATCCATTAGTTGATCAAGCGGTCAACTTGATTTCACATTCAGTCGATCCCACTCTCCCTGAAGAGAGTGAAATTCATACTGCTCAAGTTCGTCTTGTTACATCAGATTCTTCTACACCAAGGGGCATTTCACCTGTTTCCACAGAACCCCCTCCAAGTACTGAGGTCTTTTCCTTTGATTGGAATAGACTGACAAAACCTCGTCTTCCTTCCTACATCCCTTTCCAAATCATTGTGAAGGTGCTTCTGTTAGTATTTTATCCTCAACTGCTTGGCAAGCTTTGGGTTCCCCTCAGCTTGTGCCTGTTACACAGAATCTGTCAGCGTTTAACAGAACCATTAGTGAACCTTAGGGATCCTTCCTAAGTTTCCTATTACCTTGGAAGGTAAAAAATTTTGTATTGATCTTATGGTAGTCCAAGGCCCCTTGGATTTCAATTTTATCCTTGGGCGAGACTATGTCTATGCAATGAAAGCTGTCGTATCGACACTCTTTCGCGTGATGTCTTTCCATCACAATGGAAACATTGTGACTGTTGACCAACTTTCGTTCGTTAGTCTTGATTCAACTACCAATCGTATGACACCCCTGAATTTTCCTGATACAGAAGTGGTATCTACCCTACCATGGGATAATTATGTGGCAACCAGTCCCATGTTTTCGGTTACTGATGCAAGCGAGCCTCTCACTGTTTGATCGAATTCCTTTGACTTAGATCCGGTAATTGACATGGAAAACCCTATGGGATTACTTGAACGTAATGTTCTTATCCATTTTAAGTCCTTTGATACGTTTTCCTTCCAGAGAACTATTCTTCCATCTGATGAAGACCTCTTGGAAGCCATGATCGAGGAGTGTTCCTTGACATGTGTTTCTTCCTGTTGGAAGACATGATCAAGGTTCCCATGAGGAGAGTTTCTTTTACTGTGTCAACCTCATTAAAAAACGAAACAAGTCATTATGAGGATAGTTCTTTTACTGTGTCAACCTTGTTAAAAAATGAAACAGGTTTCCATGAGGATAGTTCCTTTTACTGTGTCAACCTCGTTAAAAAATGAAACAGATTCCCATGAGGATAGTTCTTTTCCTGTGCCAACTTCGTTAAAAAATGAAACAGGTTCCCGTGAGGATAATTCCCTTTACTGTGTCAACCTCGTTTAAAAATTAAACAGATACCATGAGCATAATTCTTTTCCTGTTTCAAGCTCGTTAAAAAATGAAACAAATCCTCTCCTAATTGAGTCGAGTCTTTAATTAGATCTCGTAAGTGTTTAAGTTGAGTCTTTCCTCTGATCTCTTAAATGAACCTTCATTACATCCACCTATTAGTAACCAGTAGTCTACTTAGTTGAATGCAATGAAGCTTGGGGGGCATATGCTCTAGCAATTTATGCTTGGGGGGCATTAAAACCATTTACAAGCACAGTTTCCCACGTTTCAAGCTTGTGTAAAAATGAAACCACTCTCAAGCATAATTTTTCCTTTGTTTCAAGCTTGTGTAAAACTGAAACAAACCACTCTCAAGCACAGTTTTCCTACATTTCAAGCTTGTTAAAAATGAAACCACTCTCAAGCATAATTTTTCCTATATTTCAAGCTTGTATAAAAATGAAACCTATCTTGAGTCCACTTCGGTTATTATTTTCAAGACTCATTAAACTCATGAAAATCCCGAGATTATTTTGCTATCTTTCATTCTCGTAAAACACATGAAATGCCGAGTTCTTTTCATCTTTCCCTGCTCGTAAATTAAATTTAAAGTCGGCCAACTGAGTATACTTTTATCACTTTTTCTAGCTCTTGAAAATTACGAAAAAGTGAAACCCTAGAGTTCTCTTTTAAGCCCTTTTCAAACTCTCTAAATATGAAAATATTGGCGAGTACTTGACTATTCGAACTCGTTAAAGGAAATGAACAGTTGTCCTTTCAGTATAAGTTTACCCCTTTTCCGGACTAAAATGGACTATTTACGAAAAAGGTATACATTGACTAATAATGATCAATAGAGTTCTCTCCTGCATTATTTTATCCTTTTTCGGGCTTGAGAGACTAAATTTACGAAAAAGTACACCCACGGAGTTTTCTTAAGTTTTTCTTCTGACTCCCTAAAATTGAAAAACACCGAGTTTCTCCTATACTGGACACATTAAAACTTAACAGTAAAGGACCTGTCGATTACAAACAGGAATGAACCACTCCTTCTTAGGGTTCGATTTTAATAGTAAGTTGGACTCATCCGAAGGATGAGCTTATATAACAAGCAAATGTTATCCTCCTAAAGCTTGTCAAAAATAAAGAGGTACTTGCCGGAAATGGTGGGGGAAAAAGGGAGAAAATGAATCCAGTTGTCACACTTTGTTCCAAAAAGTGGTATACCGCTCTTGAACACGACACTTTTGTCACACTCATACTTGGGTTGGGAAAATCCTTTGTATAAAAGTTAATCAAACCACATTGAAAGTCTTTAGCCGATTTCTGGGTATTAGCTTTAGGTCAATTGTCACCAAACCATTTGCAGTGTCGTTATGTGTTCAAGATACAATTCAAATAAACCATTCATTACAAACATTTGTCTCCATTCACGTTGACCATCCCTGAGTCAGTCCTTGCTAAAATTTCTTCAAAACTTGATCTAATGGTTTTGTGTCGTGGGCTTTCCTACGACGGATCACTTTCTATCGACAATAACTCATCATCTAGAATCCTATCAGTACCTTGGGATCTGCATGTCCTAATGGCAGGTTTCTCGCCTTCGATGACAGGTTACATCATTGACCTTTGATCGAATGACTCTGTGAAGTGTTCGACTGCAAATCATTCATTCACACCTCATGGATTGTACTGAGTACTTTGAGAGCCATTTTCATTATTGGTGGTTTCTCTCACACTTGTTAACAGTTCACATCATTGACTGGTAATCAAGTGGTTTCTACCATGTTTGACTTCGACACAATCAATCGCATAGATAAAATCGTACTAGTTCGAGAAGCGGAAATCAAGACCCTGGATCTATTTTCCACCATCTAGGCTGCGAGGAGTTTTTATCATATCGTAGACTACTCATGACAGATGGCTGCGTCCATGCTGTGTCTACTATTAATTTAATTCTAAAATCATTTATGTATCAGAACATGTAGTTAGTTTTGATCTGAATATGGGAATGCCTACCTCAACGATGATATACATATATATACACACACACATATATATATATATATATATATATATATATATATATATATATATATATATATATGCTTTCATTGAATGTTTTTTCAAGTTTCAACTGGTGCGCCTGCAGCCCAATCCTCAGAATGATAAAGCACTTCACTCTTCATAATTCTTTAGAACTCTTCATACTTCGCACTTTAGGGGGCAATCTGTTACACTAAAATTTGTCACCATGACATTTAGCTGTCTAGATGGGTTCATCATTACCTATTTATTGCTCCCTTAGAGTTCAAAAATCATAAAGTTCCTAAATCAAGTCTTGGAATTGGGAAAAATCTCATTAAAACCCTAAAAATCCTAACTTCGCACTTTTCCTAGTCATTTCCTGCGGTACCGCGATTTCTTGCTCTATAACCTGTGACACATCCCGCATGTTCTGCTTACTAAAACTGCAGACCACCGTAAAACGTAAAATAAAAGAAAAAGTAAGTTCTAGAAGCCTAGCTAGTCAAATATTCTCCCAGCTGGAGGCTTCTAGAAGCTTTATTAGGTCGAGCTTCGCCTCTTCATTCATGAACCTCTATCCCTTCATTAATGGAGATTATCCCTTGGTATTTGAAGCTAAAATCCCTTTATGAGAGGACTTTATCCCCCTCTTTATGGAACTAAAACCTCCTTCATTCTCCTATAAATTGAACTCATGTTTCAGTCTCAAGGGTAGATTGGAGACTCTAGATTGAGGTACTTAGAACTTGGTAGTTTTGAGGTGAATTGTTGAAGAAATTATACTCTCCACATTTGGAATCATTGGCATGAGAGAGATTACATACTCATGGCCATAGTTTCATGCTAGTTCAAAAAGAAGAAGGCTTGTCAAACCGAGAGGAAATAGTTGTTCAGGACCCCGGAAGAACCTGTATGACATCAAGGCGACAAGGTTGTAAGGTCACTTCTTATTATACAAGTTACTACAAATGGATTCTATTTTCTCATTAAATTGTTCATGTATCTATTGAGTAATTTAATTCTTGGATTCCTTGATCACTGAGATAGATTAATGTTTTCTCAATTATTATATCTTACAGGTGCTTTTAATCCTTTTATCTGTCTTTGATTGCAGGTTTCACATGACGAAGTGACCTCTTTTGGAGTGACTAGATAGAAGATTTCAGCAAGCGTTGGACTTCAGGTAGGGGCATATCCTCATACTTTGTTATTTAATGATTTTGAATCACAAATGATCTAGAGAAAATGGTTTGCATTTGGATGTTTGTTTCTAGATATCCTTAGGATACTAGGGAGATTTCTCTTGTCCGCAAGAGGGATTAATCCACCTAACACCAAGGGAGGGGTCACCCGAGGGATTGTGTAGTAGAGAAGGGGATGCTCGCAGAAATGGGAGGCGTGTGTCTACATGGAAGGGGGTGACTGAATTTCCTGAGGGAATGTGTAGCAAAGAAGGGAAGGTTGGGTATGGATTTTTTTTTTTCATTATCATTTCTAGATGGAATCAAAAGAAAATTAGAGTGTGCCCTAAAACAACGAGTCAATAATTGTTCACTAAGAGGAAAAATGGTGTAGGATTGTAGCGTTAGAAATTGGTGAAGAATTGACTTTGGTAGTGGACTCTAGAATTCCTGGGAAGGAGGTTAATCATGGTACTAATTTTGAGGGTGGAGGTGTGAGCCTCTGGATTCCCTTGTTCATGATACATGCATCATATTGTTTTATTTGCTAGTTGAGAAAATGTGCATATGTGTATATGTGTATATTATTGTAAATAATTTATCGAGCTGTTTATAAATATCCATAGACAATACGATTATTTGCTGGTTGAAGAAAATGCGCATGAGTATATGTGGTTGTTATTATAAATACTATAATGAGTTGTGTTATAAAGCTCCAGTAAACAGTATGTTTGTCATGTTTTCAGCAGTGGTCATTGTAAATATTGCAACGAGCTTTGCTATAAATCTCCATGGGAAGTATGTTTTGTTTTTCAATAGTCTTGCTGGTTGTAGGTGCCATTTAACACCGATGATAGTGTTCCCCCAGGTGGGGGGGGGTTCTGTAACAACCCCAGTCCAAATTATACGTAATAAAGTTAATAAAGGAAAAATAAGACCAAGGTCATGGGACACGTATTCCAAGATGAATGTTGGGAAAAAACATCCGAGTGTGGGTGTTCATTTGGTTTATAATGGCTAAGGAAATTGGCAAAGGAAATGAAAATGGAATTTGGAAAGGCAAGAGGCATTAGTTGGCATTTTATTTATAAAAATAAAGGAAAATATGAGAAAAGGAAGGTGAAAGGTCAGAGGTTGCATGTGAGGAGGAAAATGAAGGAAAATAATGGAAATTGAAGAAAATATAGGCCTCATTGATAAAATGGCTTTCGAGGATCAGTTCAGAGGATTTTTGGTCAGTTCATTCTTGGGCACTCTCATTCTATTCTCTCTCTCACATACTCTTGGACACTTAAAGTTTTCTTGGAGAACTCTTGGAAGAGTGTGGCATACTTGGGATTTGGAGAAAGAAGACAAAGGAAAATCAGGAAAGCGCAAGAGGACATCGGGATCAATAACTATAGTGGGTTTTTCTTGCAGGTACCAAGTTGTATGTATAATTTTATTTCTAGTTTTAGCATGCATGTGGTTCCTTGGTTATGATATGTCATTGGAATGGAGGATATCTTGGATTGATAGTGGTTTTTCCTAGCCTTTTCATTTCCTTGATAGCCATGATGTTGCAGGTTTAGTTTTGTTTTCTGGTTGGTTATCATGTTCCTTATGGATGTGGGTTGAATTACTAGTTCCTTGAATCCTTGGTTGGACAAACGCTCTGGAAATACTGTAATAGCTTGGGTTGAGTTACTAGTCCTGGAATCCTTGGTTTGAAAAATGCTTTGGAAGCCCTTGGTGGGTTGATTTACTAGTCCTGGAAGCCATGGTTAGAAAAACACTTCAGAATCCTGACAACAACTATGGGTTGAGTTACTAGTCCTAAAAGCCCTGGTTGGAACAAACACTCTGGAGCCCTAGAAAACTTGGGTAAAGACCGATTTGGTGATGGTTAGTGATGTACGACCGTGAGGTGGAATCACTGGTTAAGGGTTGAGGGGATTTGTCCTCTGGAAGCCCTGGTTTGGTTTTGTTTGGTTATTCCATGAGATCCCACATTCATGCTTGGAATATGGCACGAGGGTGATTAGCTTAAAGAAAATTTTGGTTCAACCCAATCTACGGTTGGGTGGTTGGTGGAAGTCCTAGACCTGGTTGGCTTAAAAATTCATTAATAAGATATTCTTCTCCTTGGTATTTCATGTGTAAATTTATTGGTTCATATGTGGTTCTTATGGTTGCTATGTCCTTATTATTTCTTTTGGTTATATGTTAGCTATTAGAATGTTTTATGACATACTTGATGTATGGATCTTATCATATTTTTATTATAAAATGAATGAGAAAAGAATGTATGAACTAATAGATGATAATGCAACCATTGTGATGAGGCATCAATGCTTCTTTATGAATCTCAGATAAGTATTATACCCCTATGCTCAGATCTATTGTTATGACCCATAGATTTCATATTTGTGATTTGTTTGACGAAATTCCTGTCATGGCTAGTAGGGGTCAGATCAAGTACTTGTACAAATTATCACATTAGTAACCTTATTCCATTGTTTTTTATCATCTATGAAGGTTTCATGATTTTTTTTTTTTTTGGTGGCCTGAGACCTAGCCCTGAAAAAGTGGCTCAAAATCTGGGGCCACAAGCTCAACATTGCTTGGAAAGGTCCACAGTTGATGGCATGCCTTGTTGTGGGAGAAACTAGAAGGCCTCTATCGCATGCATAACTTGTTATGGGAGTGGTTGAGGGTCTAGATCAGCAAAATGACAAGTTTTCTCATGGTTTAAGCACCTGGAAGGGTTAGTTTCCTCTTGAAGGGTCTGTAGCTCCGAAGGAAGGTTGGATTGGTTTGGTTTTGTCGGTTCCACTTCCTTAACTGTACATGGGGAGTTGAATCACATCATATTATCCTCTCATCACATTTTTACCCTAGTGGACCGATTAACATGGGTAAATGTGGGAGGAGCGCGTTACATACAAATGGCCCTGAAGGGTCTTATAAACATGATGTTGAATTATTTAAATCACGACAATAAATCCTAAGACCTGATAAACCCTAGAAGCACAAAGAACATGATTTTACCTAAAATACCATCAATAATGAGCATGAAACCAATGCTTTAATAATAATAATTTTCTTTTTCTTTCTTGTTTGTTACATAGGATACATATTGAAATAAGTACAACAATTATGAAGATTGAAACTAGTTACATTTCTCAACCCTCCCTCTTACCTAGGGAGGTATTCATAATTATACAACTAGTACAATAATATATCTCAAACTGAAGAGTTCTCAATAAGAGTCAGATTGATAATCCAAATTGGAAGCATCATCATTATGATCAACACTATCTGTGAGGCCTAATTAGACAAAATCTTCTTTATTCAAGAGAATTATTCTAGGAGGCTTTATGTGTTATACTGCACCGCCTCTCCAAGGTACATACCCCATCTATATGTCCATAAGGTATGTCCTTTTAGGAATATTCTTATATTGGATATCCATACCTAAGTCCTCAAAGAATATCGGTCCTCTTCAACCACTCTTCTCTTGGATTCATGTCCCATCCTTAAAAAGTGTCGGTCCCTTTTCCTTCTTGGAAGATATATCCTCAAGGAAAACACAAATGCTTGTCCAATCCTCCATAATTATTTCTTCATCACCCGAATAGGAGAATGCACATTTCATATCAAATATCACTCCCTCTCATACAGGAGAGTACATCCTTATTCTCCCTTAGTCTCGAGAATAGATCCGTGCTCCTATTCAAGGATACTTCTTTTTCTCCCTCTTGAATCTAGAGGAGATTCGAGGATTCCTTCTTATCTAAGAAATCAACACCATAATCCTTATAGCTTATGTTCATCAGATTATCAAATACTTGTTCTTCATAGCTATATGGCTCATTCCTTCTTTTGCATCCCTTGATTTCACACGGTATCATGAGCCACCTCCATTCTTCATTATTGTGACATTATATAAGTCATATTTATTTCTCATCACTTTCCATCTCTGACATGAAGGAATTCTATCAATCCTTCCCAAACTTCAAGCTTCATCATGGATTCCTCTTGAAATTGATCTCCTTTGACCTTCAGGTTATCTTCTCAAACAACTACTCTTTCATTCCCAAGATGGACTCATATTGTCTTCATAGTTGCTAGGTACTAGATATTAAACTTCTCTCAACATTTCTTCATTCATATAGTTGAATTTACCTCAACTTTCATCATCCATTCCTGCAACATTTTTTCTTGATAGCCAAAAACAATATGTTACACAAATAACCAAACCATAAATGTAATCAACTTACGATCACCATGGTGACTTTCTCGTTCCATCAACATCCTCATCGACCATCTCCACTTTATATTTCCTTCTTGCATCAAAGTTCCCAAGGATCAAACTTGGTTACCATGTTAAAAATTTTCTTCTGGAGATTATACTAGATGTTAATCAATATCAAATACATATTCTAGAGAAATTCCTATTCTTTTATACAATCTTAATTAATTTATATTATTTTCTAGCATCATAAATACTTAAGCATATCTTTCCTAACCAACTTTATTCCACAAGATTCTCATACATATGAATTGTACCCAAAGTTTAAATTAAGCATACATTCATATGCTCTTATCCAATCATCTAGCTACACATATATATATACGCATTTCCCAAAAAATTGTATCCTAACCCATTGCAATCATTCATCCCTTTTTACCAACATGTTTCCACATTACGCAAAATACATACTATTCCCATCATGATGCTTTTCCAAAGGAATTTTAAAATGATGGTCCTTATTGGATCTTAATGTTCAATTTCAACAAGATGAAAACCTATAACATAATGTTAGATAATATCTGGATGAACACTATGAAAAATGGTCTAACATTATATCCTTGATAATGATCAGGTGATCATGTCCAAGAGGGAAAAAATGCTCAAAATTGGAACTGCTTAGAATTGGTATCAAATTGATCGACCGGATAGTGTTCGTCATTGCGATCCTGGCGCAGTGAATGACACTCAAATCCGATGTCAGATGTGAAAGATATTCAAGTTTTAAGTTGCACAATGACCTTCAAAACAACACTTTTGAACTCAAAATTATGACATCTTCAGAAAAAAAGAATTAAAGGAAAATTTTATTTTTTATGGGTGATTTGAAGGCCTATTAGAGGGTGCCATGTGGCCCTAGGCCAAAGGTTAAAAAGGCTGTTTGAAAATTTTATGGTGGGCAACCCCGACCCGAGCTGAATGCGTTTGGGTCAGTCGAGCACGACCCGACCCGAACGGTCACGAGCCACCCTGAACGCATCATCGTGCAGCAGTGACCGGAGGTTATGGTTAGTAGTGAACACAGCTACGTGCAACATTGAATGGGGTCATGATTGAACAAGTTCGCATGCAAAAGGAACGAGCGGAGTTGTATGAACGTGAACGTGAATGAGGGTTCTGAATGCGTTGGGTCGGTCGGGCGGAGGACGAATCGGCCCGAATGCATTTGGGTCACAAAGAAACGGACCCGATTGGAAATTGAGTGGAGAGGTTAATAAGCTCCAGGGCTTAAGCCCTCATCCATAAGACCCCGCAGCGGTGCCCAAGGGCTAACCGTCCGGCAGTCATGCCGATGGTTACGACAGAAACCTACCACATGTGACCACTCCAGCTTCATTAATGTAAATTGTTGGACTGTAGTTATGTAGCGGCTTCTTCGGCGGTCAGGGTGGTGGTCTCATGTGACCCCACCCAATTACACATTACATGTTAGAGTTAACCGTCCGGTTAAACTAGCGCGCGCCCCTATTTTCGGTAGCATTTGCTAAACTAGTGGAGATAACTGGAGTCATCCCAAATTTAGAGGAGTTTTTTTAGGCAAGATTGGGAAAATATTGTTTTGATCATAACTTTCAGGATACTGAACCTTTTTGGAAAAATTTTAGTCAATTTCAACTATTCTGAGCATTATGGAGCCATTGGGACAGGTTGCAGAGCCAATAGAGGTGTCTTTCAGCCATTTTTACTTCATAGAAGCTTGGAGAGCCATCAGGGCCATGGGGGAAATGGAGCTACATTGGACTACACTTCACTGTTTTAGGTGAAATAAAAGTCATTCTTAGCTTCTTTCTGCATTCTGACTTCATTTTCACAGCTGGTTTGGTCTGTTTAATCCTTTTTCTCACTGTATTACCAATTTGAGCATCATAATATATCAAGGACATGCCCATTGGGAGCCTTGGACCCGATAGATGTAGCCCAGGAGGTGTGAACTACCTCATCACGTTGTTGTGTGTTTATGGTGAAATTATTCTGCTGTGTAATTCAGATTCAAGTTGTTAAACAATAAAATTAAACAACACTCCCTCACACTGAAATTCATAAACAGTTACCAAGAACACTTTGTTTTACTTGCAAGACCTTACAAACACTTTGCACACTTAATTTAATTGAAATGAATACTTTGAACAGGAGTACAAATACTTTCATTTTCAGATAAGTTGGTATCAAAGCTAAGGTTTAGAGCCTTAGAAGCTAGAGTTTTACTCAAAATTTGTTTTATGCAAAGATATAGTTGATTGTTTGTAGGTTTTGATGCTTACTAGGCTTAAACTCAAGAGAGGTGAAGGAAACTTAGTTAGTGCACAAACTAATCCACAACCAACAAGGGTCAGAGAACCACCTCCAAGAGCCATAGAAGTAGCTTTAAGCATGTCTTCCAGAGAGGGAGAAGCTCCTGAAGATATGGATCCCAAGGAAGAAGAACGGGTATTCCGGAAAGCTTTCTTGGATATGACTGAGATGTTGAGGATACTCTACCAAGAAAGGAATGATAGGCTTGTTGGAGAAGGATCTAAAAACCAGAAAGAAGGAGAGGTTTCTTCAGGAGGAAAGAAAAGTGATGACAAGTCAAAGAAAGGACATGGAGGAAATGGTGATCCACCATCCCCATCTTCATCCTCTTCCTCTACATCGTCATCCTCAACTTCGGTGAATCAATCTCACAAGTCTAAAACCATTGGTAAAAGTCCATTTTTAAAGTTTGATGTTAAATTTGAATTGCCTATGTTTAACGGTGAAGTCAATGTATAGAAACTTGACAATTGGATCAGATAGTTGGAAGTTTATTTAAGGATACAAAACCTTCATGATGATGACACCAAGATACAGTTAGCCTCGTTGAGAATGGATGGAGCAACATTGGTATGGTGGGAAGCCAAGATCAAGGATGAAATTAAAAACATGGTAAGATCAATTTATCATGGGCTGAATTTATTACTGCAATTAAAAAACAATTTTATCCATTAGCTCATCTACAAAAGGCTATCATGAATTGGAAAAACTTTAGACAGCTTAAGGGACAAAATGTGCAAGACTACACCCAAGATTTTAGGAGAAGAGCACTCTTATTAGGGGTAGACTACAAATTCAAGATACCTTGTTGAAATATATAGGTGGTTTGCACAACTACCTTAAAAATACTATCCTTATGTTCAATCCTACTAGTCTAGACGAATTTTGTGTATAAGCTACGCATTTAGAGGCTACAGGGAAAAACACTTTGGATGAGGGTAGAAACAAGCCTTTTAAAGGGAAGAACAAAGATAAAACCTTTAAGGGAAAAGGAAAAAAGAATGCATCTGTCAAACAAGAGGGTGAAAAATTAATATGTAAACATTGTTCAAGAGAAGGCCATGAAGAGAAAAACTGTTGGAAATTACATCTTGAAAAAGAACTCAGTTTAACAAAAACAAAGGAAAGAAGAAAACTATAGTACTACAACTACACCACAAGATTTAGGTGATGATTCAGGTGACGAAACCAAAATTGCAGCCATGGGTTTGAAAAGTATGAAGGGAAAGGAAACTGAAACTAAGCCAAGCACTATTACTTAAAACTGTCATGTACAAGCTCCAAATGAGGAAGAAATAATTGAATTGTTCCATGTAAGGGTAGTCTCAAAACATACAATAATTGACACACTATTTGACAGTGGGTCACAAGAAAATCTCATATCAAAAGACTTGGTCAAACAACTTAAACTTGAGACCATTCCACATCCAAAGCCTTATCCACTTGGGTGGATATGCAAGGATGCAAACTTACAAGTCTCAAGAAAGTGCATATCGTGATTCACCATTACTGCACACTTTATTGACACAATTGAACTTGATGTAGCACCGCTTGATATATCAGAAATTGTTTTGGGAAGTCCTTACTTATTTGAAAGGAAAGCGATCTTCCATCACCATGAAAATAAGTATCATATTTTTAAATATGGCAAGGATTTCATTGTCAGAGCACATCGCAGGAAGGAAAATATAGCGATTGTAAATGCAGGACAGGTAAAAAGGCTAGTAAATTCTAGTAAGAGTTTTGTACTTCTTATGGTTAAGCCCAAGGTTGATATGAATCATGAGTCAATTGAAAATTGTGTTTCCAAGCTTAAATAAGATTTATATGATGTAGTTGATGCACATCATGAGATGTTTCAGGAACCGATAGGTTTACCTCCTAAAAGGGAGATTCAACATGAAATCCATTTACATCAGGATTGTCCTCTTCCTAACATCGGCATGTACCGCATGTCTATCATGGAGAATGCTAAAATCAAGAGGCAAATTAAAGACTTGTTGGACAAAGGATTCATAATACCAAGCACTTCGCCATGTGGGTCACCGATAGTGTTGATTCCAAAGAAAAATGGAACTTGGCGCATGTGTGTGGACTTCAGGGCATTGAACAAGATAACGGTAAAGAATTGTTACCCACTTCCAAGGATAGATGATTTGTTAGATTAGCTGAAAGATGCTAAATATTTCACTAAGTAGAATTAAGTAGTGGTTATCATCAAGTTAGAATTGTAGAAAGTGACATTTGGAAGACAACATTTAAAACCAAACAGGGAATCTTTGAGTGGCTTGTTATGCCGTTTGGTTTATGCAATGCACCTGTAACTTTCATGCGGGTAATGGATGATGTCTTACGTCCTTTTCTTGATGATTTGGTTATTTTATATTTAGATGACATATTAATTTTCAGCAAGACTAGAGAAGAGCATGTCATGCATGTTAAGAGAGTACTTGATATGTTGAAGAAAAATCAGTTATTTCTTAAAATGTCAAAGTGTGAATTTGGAAAGACTTCTTTGGTTTATTTGGGACACATAGTAGGAGGAGGTGCTTTGAGAATTGATCCTTCCAAGGTAGAAGCCATTGTGAATTGGCCTACTCCCAAATCCATTACAGAGGTAAGAATTTTTTTGTGTGCAACTCAGTATTGGAGGAAGTTTATTTCTAACTTCTCTGCCATAGCAGCTCCTATGCATGCAGTGACTAGTGTGAAGCATGCTTTCCAATGGGGAGGTAAGCAACAGAAAGCTTTTGATTCTTTGAAAGAGAAGATAAGTTCAACTCTAGTCCTTGCATTACCGGACTTGAGACAACCATTCGAGATTCAGACCAATGCTAGTGATTACGCCATGGGTGCAGTTCTCTTACAGCATGGTAAGCCTATCACATTTCATTCTGAGACATTTAATGGTGCTTTTGTGAATTATCCTACATATGATAAGGAGTTGTATGCATTGGTACAAAGTGTCAAAAAGTGGAAACACTATTTGATGGGCAAATAAACAATTGTTCATACTGACCATCAGCCTTTACAGTACTTGCAGTTGCAAAGTAAATTGCAGCAGTCACGACATTTCAGATGGATGGGTTTCCTATAACAATTTCACTTGGTAATAAGGTACAAGAAAGGTATTTACAATAAATTTGCTGATATTCTTTCAAGGCCTATTATTAGTGCTAGTACTTTACTTAAGAATGATTCTATTGTACATGAGAGCTACGTAGAACAATATGCATCAGATGTTGATTTTAAGGATGTGTATGTTAACTTGAGTGAAGGGAATCATGTTGAGGAGAATGATTATCATTTGCATAATAATTTTCTGTTTCATATGGGCAAGTTATGTATACCACAGGGGGAGAGACTAAGCATCATGAGAGAAGCTCATTCTTATCTTATTGTTGGACATTTCGGGGTAAGCAAAACGGTGGCACATTTACAGAGGTATTGTTATTGGCCTCGCATGGTAGATAGTGTTTCACGTTTCATTAGAGGTTGTTCATTATGTGCTACAAGAAAGCCTAGAAATAGGAAGATTGGTTTATATAAGCCATTTCCGATACCTTCTAGACCATTGGAAAGTGTTTCTATGGATTTTGTTGGAGGTCTACCATTATCTAGAAAGCAGCATGATTATCTTTATGTAGTAGTTGATCGATTCAACAAGATGTGTATTCTTATGCCATGTAAGAAATATGTAACTGCTGAACAAACTGCTGATTTATATTTGCAACATGTATGGGTTCATTATGGCTTGCCTACTTCTATTGTTAGTGATAGGATTCCAGATTTGTTGGGAAATTTTGGTCCAATCTATGGAAAATGATGGACACCAAATTGAAGAAGAGTATTGATTTCCATCCACAAACAGATGGTCAAACAGAGGTAGTGAACATAACCATTGTACATCTTTTGAGAGGTTATTGCAACAAGCATCCCAAGCTTTGGGATGAGCACTTGAATTATATTTAGCATGCTTACAACTGGGCCAAGAACTCTTCTACAAATACTTCACCTTTTGAAGCTTGTTTTGCGTATTTGCCTAAGTCACCTTTAGATTTCATTCTTGAGAAGGATGTGGCCATTGATGGGCATAGTGACATTGACAAATCTCACATGTTCATTGAAATAATTCAGCTCATACATCAGCAGGTTCAAGAACAACTTGAAAAAATTCAAGGCAAGTACAAGGAGAGGCATGATAAGCACAGAGTTGATCATAAGTTTCAAGAAGGGGATGAGGTATGGCTGCATATTAGTAAGGAAAGAATGTAAGTAGAAGGTAAAAATCTGAAGCCTATTTGTTATGGTCCATTCAAGATCCTTAAACAAGTTGGAAATAATGCTTTTCAACTAGATTTGCCTTCATATATGAAAATGTATTCCGTTGCAAATGTGGAAAATTTACATTTGTATGAACCTCCTTTAATTGATGATTATGAAAGTGACATTCAACTGCCATCCATAGAGGATTTCTCGCCAGAATTTTTGGATGAATTGAAAGAGGATGCTATCCTTGACAGAAGGACAAGCACTTCGAGAAGGGGAAATGTTGATTATGTTCGGGTTGGTCTTAAAGGCAGTAAATCGAGTAAGGAAAAGTGGATTGAGGTGGAAAATGTGAAGGAACTGTACCCTCATCTTATTAACAGGTAATTAAAGGCTTTTGGGGTCCAAAAGCTTCTCAACGGGGAGGTGTGATCAGGTGATCATGTCCAAGAGGGAAAAAATGCTCAAAATTGGAACTTCTCAGAATTGGTATCAAATTGATCGACTGAATAATGTTCGTCATTGCGATCTTGGTACCATGAACATCACTCAAATCGGACGTCGGATGTGAAAGATATTCAAGTTTTAAGTTGCACAATGACCTTCAAAACAACACTTTTGAACTCAAATTATGACATCTTCAGAAAAAAAAGAATTAAAGGCAAATTTTATTTTTTATGGGTGATTTGAAGGCCTATCAGAGGGTGCCACGTGGCATTCCCAGAGGCTGCCACGTGGTCCTAGGCCAAAGGTTAAAGAGGCTGTTTGAAAATTTTATAGTGGGCAGCCCTGACCCAAGCTGAACGCATTCGGGTCAGTCGGGCACAACCCGGTCCGAACGGTCACGAGCCACCCTGAACGCATCATCGTGCAGCAGTGACCGGAGGTTATGGTTATAAGTGAATGCAGCTACGTGCAGCATTGAGTGGGGTCACGACTAAACGAGTTCGCGTGTAGAAAGAACGGGCAGAGTTGAACGAACGTGAACGTGAACGAGGGTTCTGAACACGTCAGGTCGGTCGGGCGGAGGTCAACCCAACCCAAATGCATTTGGGTCACAAAGAAACGAACTCGGTTGGAAATTGAGTGGAGTGGTTAATAAGCTCCAAGGCTTAAGCCCTCGTCCATAAGACCCTATAGTGGTGCCCAAGGGCTAATCGTCCGGCGGTCATGCCGACGGTTTTGACGGAAACCTACCACATGTGACCACTCCAGCTTCATTAATGTAAACTTTTGGACTGCAGTTATGTAGCAGCTTCTCCAGTGGTCAGGGTGGTGGTCTCATGTGACCCCACCTCATTACACATTAAATGTTAGAGTTAACCGCCCAGTTAAACTGGAGCGCGCCCCCATTTTTTACGGCATTTGCTAAACTAGTGGAGATAACTGGAGTCATCCCAAATTTAGAGGAGTTTTTTTAGGCAAGATTGGGCAAATACTGTTTTGATCATAAATTTTAGGATACTAAACCTTTTTGGAAAAATTTTAGTCAATTTCGACTATTCTGAGCATTTTGGAGCCCTTGGGATAGGTTGCAAAGCCAACAGAGGTGTCTTTCAGCCATTTTTACTTCAGAGAAGCTTGGAGAGCCATCAGGGCCATGGGGGAAATGGAGCTACATTGGAATACACTTCATTGTTTTAGGTGAAATAAGAGTCATTCTTAGCTTCTTTCTGCATTCTGAATTCATTTTCACAGCTGGTTTGGTCTGTTTAGGCCTTTTTCTCACTGTATTACCAATTTGAGCATCATAATATATCAAGGACATGCCCATTGGGAGCCTTGGACCCGACAGATGTAGCCCAGGAGGGGTGAACTACCTCATCATGTTGCTGTGTGTTTATGGTGAAATTATTCTGCTGTGTAATTTAGATTCAAGTTGTTAAACAGTAAATTTAAACAACACTCCCTCACACTGAAATTCATAAACAATTACCAAGAACACTTTGTTTTACTTAATTTAATGGAAATGAATACTTTGAACAAAAATACAAATACTTTCATTTTTAGAACAGGTATTCTCTACTAAGCAACATAATCATATAAATTCCAAACATGCTACCATCATATGCTCATATTTTATGATGCTTATGCAAAACATATTGTCTAAAAGAGAAACATTCATAAACAAAATAGAAGATAATGAAACTTATTTAGCTGTAAAGATCCTTCACTTCTTCCTTATTTTCCTTCTTCTCAGGTTCTCCCACGACTTTGGCTACATGAGCTTCACTCCTATCATTTATCTTGACGTTCGGTTGATTTGGACACTCCCTTTTGTAATGTCTAAATTATTGACACTTGAAGAATTTCACCTTGGACGTATCTTTCTTCTTATATTTGCCAAAATTTCCCTTCTTCATTTTCTTGAATTAGGCTATAAAGGTGTGAGTTTTCTCATCAAATCCAAGATCATCTTTGACCTTGATCCTAGATTATTCCAGAATGCATTGTTCTGACAACTCATCAAAGGGAGTTGAATATTTCTTGGAGTAAATACTTGTTGCAAATTTTCTCCATTTTGGTGGCAATGCATTTATAACACATATGGTAACTTCTGAATTAGTGGTTGGTTCCCCTAGTCCTTGCAAATGGTTTCTTAACTGAAAAAATCTCATGAGGAAGGATGCCATATCCTCATCCTTTGTTTTCTTCATCCTATACAACTTGTTTCGCAAAGACATATTTTAACATGTTGTACTCACATAGTAAAAATTTACTAGCTTGTCATACATTGCTTTGGAAGTCTTTATATTTTCCACAAATGGAACAAGAGAATCCTTGATTGATTCAATTATGATCCTTTGTGCCATTAATTTTCCCTTCTTTTACTTCACTAGTTCTTGTGTCCTTTCTTTTGTTGGTTCAGTAATTTGTCTATTGACATATTCCATCACTTCTTGTTCTGTTAGTATCAAGTCAATCCTCTTCTTCCATGCTAGATAGTTTAATGCCCCAACGAGCTTGTTGCCCACCTTACATAAAGAACTTACATGACTTGAAGATTCAACCATTATGAGATAGTAAAGTACTTACTTGAACACCAAGATTTATTTTTATTATGTCTCCAAACTTCTTGATGCCTTCAAGATCCCAAAGGTGACTTCCTTAAAAACAAATTCCAAGATTGATGCCTTCCAAGTAGACTTCCTCTTTCTTCTGAGATTTATGTAGTCCTTCTTCAATGTAGAAACTCTAGATTGGATTTTCTTCCACCAACGAGTCTTATATTCCTTCAAGATATATTGTTTCTTACAGTATGCTTCTTTTCCTTCTTGACATTCTTACTTGAGTGTTTCCTCTTCCCTTCCTTGATAAGCAATTCCTTTTAGTGTCCTTTCAGTTGTCCTCCTTTCTCACCTTATCTTTGATACCATGTTAGAAAATATAAAGTTGCAGCTATTATAACTTATTTTATTTATCCTTGATACTTTCTTGTGAATATTTAGTCATCTTCTTGATCTTCTTTAGTTATATATTTTCATCAAACAATATCAAGAAACAACAACAACAAAAGAGGACATATATGTATGCTATCGGCCATGCCAAAACCCCTCCAAGGGGAAAAACCATAAACTCTTATCTTATTAGAATATTTTTCAAAAGAAATACAAAGACACAATCCCTAGACCAATTCCTTCTGCCAGTACCAAGTAATCCCTTCCTAAAATCCTTTCTACTTGTTCCTTGTAATTTTATCCGACCAACAACCCAACTACTTGACCCAACAAATTCGACCTCTAGAATTTTTGTCCCAACAATTGTTGCAGAATCCCTAATCTATATTCCTTTTGAGACCTTCCTGGAGAAAAACAACTCCCCCCAAGGTCAACAAGGTCAAGACAAGGATTTCGCTCTATCCAGCAACTTGTTCCTGCAATTATGCTCCCTAATAATAACTTTGTTCCCTAGCAATTCGAACCTAAAATTTGGCCTCTTTCTCGCTACAGAAACCCCAACTTCTTCACGTGTGTGAGAGAGATAAATCCTAAAAATAATAAATTTCGTACTTCCAGATTCTCCTAGAACTTCACTCTCCTTCTTCTACCTCTCCCAGTTATAGATCGAACTCTTTGTAGTAGATAAAACTTGTGTGAGTGTGTATCTTAGATGAAGTTGAATTGATCTTTATATATCCTTCTCAAGGGGTCAAATTCCCTCCTTTAGGCCGAATTGTACTTTTGGAGCTTCCAAGACTTTCTAGACTAAAACATAATTCTTTTTATGATTACAAATTTCCCGAAAGGGTCTTAGAAACATGATGTTGAATTCTTTGACTCGTGCCAATAAATCCTAAGACTCCTAGAAGCATGAAACCCATCAATAATGAGCATGAAACCCATGCTTTAATAATGCTAATTTTCTTTTTATTTTTGTTGTTTGTTACATAGGATACATATTGAAATGAGTACAACAGTTATGTTCGAAACTAGTTACATTTATCAACATAATCAAGGATTGTAAAATTATAGACTTTTTAGTCTCAATAAATTGTTTCCAAAAAGAATAGATCTAATCCTACCACATAGACTGCTTAAAGCCAAGTTTCTAGAGCCTATTTAATTTGGCGCTTAACCTTGGTCTAATGCTACATCAATGATAATCATCTGTGTATTTGTATTTCATGAAAGGTTTAGAACAATTCCACTTCCAATATTTCCATCAAATCCATTGAGCCAACAACTTGCAATTTAATTAAAAAAAAATCTATATTTAAATCATGATCTTATTAGTATTAGAGAGTTGAAAATAAACCTTAAAAGTTGTTCAAAACTTCTAGAGATGGGAGTCTCCATCATAAATGTCCCTATATCACACAATATCCTTATGAATAGGTCTCTAATTAGCCAAGAACTAGGTATATTCAGCTAAAGGTTTTCCTTCAAATACAACTAAGGCAAAAAACCAAATTAAAGGATACCAAAGAGTCCTTGCCCAACTTAAAGGCCACCCATTATATTCTTTGATTTCTATTTTCTTTACGAAAAAAAATCCTTTAGTAACAACCTAAATTACCAAAAACAATAGTAAAGAATGAAATTTGGGACTTGAACAACCTTTTTTCCCAATGATCATTCACACAAAATACAAATGCATGGGCCAACCCTCTAACTTTCCTACCTTTGATTTCCATGTCTCTAACAACCCACTTGGAACATAAGGCCTAGGTTTTCCTAATTATTCCTATGACTCTCCACTCCCTTGTATTGTGAAATAAATTCCAATTTTTGAATGGAAGCCATTTTTTTGTAGTATTCCAACCCAAACAATTAATTTTAGGAGTTTCTCTTATAAATTATAGGATGCATGAGATGGGGGCCAAAATGACGAGTAATACATGCCAATATCAACCAACACCTTAACAAATATATTAAAATCTCATTGTTGGGGACAAAGGTTAACACCATTTGCTCATTTTCAAGGTTATTTGTTTACAACCTACCACGAGGCCTTTTATGAAGTCCGTGTGATGAACATAATCCACATAAACATAAGGCTTTGCGTTGATATAATTTAGGAGTAGCCCAAAATAGCAAGTTAGTCTATAATACCCTCATAGGAAAATCAATAACACTATGTTTTATTCAGTTGAAAATTGAAGATCAAAGGTTCACTAAAAATATAGATGAAATCCAAAGTGCTTTCCATTGATTCTTTGTCCTCTATAATGGTCAAAAGGTAGTTGTCAGCAAATTTCCATAAACCATTTGGGTAGTCTTCAATCCAAGTAGGGGAATACCCCTAATCAAACTCTATGGGGTCCTATGGTGAAGAAGGTATCTAAAGTTATAAAATCCATATGAAGTCTCAAAGCTAAAGGGAATCCTTGTCATATCAACCCAAAACCATGTAGAAATTCCTTGTAGATTCAAATTTCTAATGTAATTTACTAAAACAATAGACTTGAATCTACTCTAATCATCAGCGAAAAAACAAATCATGATCGAGAAGAAATATTAAAAACATGCGACATGAATCAATTAACACACATAACATGAGGAAATATCTAAGGGAAACCAATGCTCAAAACCCCTTCTTATCGGTATTGCATTAATAAGAAAATAGAGAAGAAACACAATGTTTGTTCAATCTTGAACAATATCTGCACAAGTATAATCTATCCCACTGCTTCAAAAGCCTGCTCTGGTAAATACTTAACGAATTCTCTTGCATGCCAAGTTCCTATTTCCTTGCGTTGTTTCCTTGGGAATTAGCCCCTATTATTTAGGGAAATTCCTCATCCATAACTGCACAATCCCTATAGCTCCTTCTCTAACTGCATGCACCACCTGTACAACTCAGATAATTATAAAACTAATAGTAAATTTCCCTTGAACTCCAATCTCAACTAGGTAACTCATAGATCACACATGCATGTGTTAATTATGGACGAATTTATCAGTTAATTGGTTGATGTTATAGCATCATTTATCACCATCATATACTTGATGACTTATGCATTGGCCTTGGGCAACCCTTCCCTTCAGACTTGGACATATTTATCAAAAACCAGTTTCTTAAAACCCAAACGTGACTCTGCCCAGACTTTTCCGTGTATACACGCGAGTCCATAAATAGAGAACTGAGTATGTCTTTTTAAACATTAAAAATATATATAATTTCCCTATTTTAGAGGTGGGGTTTACAGTTGTTCCTATAACTTAACTACCCCAGCCCGTGGCCTAACTGTTCCCAACTACAAAAAAGTAATTTGAGGGGTATAAAAGCCCCTCAAGGGAATGGCCTAGAGAGAGAGAGAGAGAGAAATATAGATATTATACGTTGTTGAGCCCTATCCAAGTCTGATATATTCCTTGTGCCTCCTGCACTTCCCAGATATTTTCAGGAAACCCTTGTTTCCTTGAGATGTTCACTCACCCTATATGACATCCATTGTGCACCACCCTTGGAAGAAGTTTTGTGAGGCTAGGGGTGGACGGATCCAAAGGACGGTATGCTCAAAGGTCGTGGCAGATTTTAGGTGATCTCTCCACATTTGTTTACTATACATGTCATCAATAAAAGAAGCTCCATCTTGTTCCTAATGTTTACATATCATTTATCTCTTATACATGTGAAACGATCTTAAATCGTTCATTTAATATTGTTTTTATGAGATTATGCATGTTTTTCACTAACATCTAGAACATATATATGTTGTAAAACTAGGTTTTTGTGTTTGTCCTTTGCTGGTTTGCAGGTTCTGAAGCACAAAGAGTTGCAGGGGGTTTGCACTCCACGGGATCTACTACAACTGAAGGATATACGGGTAAGGTCTGCAACCTTTAGTTTCTAGTTTAAAGCATATAAGTTGGTTAAGTGAGTCCTTATTGTAATGGCATGCCCCTGATTTGTGAAGGTTTATCAACCCAAGACCTTAGGGTAACATTACCCGCAACAGAAATGGCGACTCCATTGGGATTACATCCGTGTAATTCCTAGTTTGGGTTGTTTGATCTGTCTTGTAGGTTCCCTGACAGGTTTATCACTTTTTACAGTCTAGTAAGTCTTTTTTCAATCAGACATAATTCTTGGTCCCTTGATCAGGCTTGAATTTTTCTTTTTTTCTTATCTTTATTTCCATACACAACTTAGTCTATGCATAGTCGTGTATTCCTCCTATATTTTCCAAAGGGACCCGCGTATACTCGAGTTTCCTTGATTACAGTCGCGTATACACGCTTGTTGCATACTGCAAAACTGCTTATGCCTGGAAAAATTTGAAAATTTGAGTTCCAACCTATGTAGTCTTTTCTGTCTGTGGTGAACCATACCTGTGGTTTCTTTAAGGTGTCTGGACTGTGTTTATGGTGATTGCATATCCATTTCTCTCTTTTTTTTGTGAAAACCTATCCATTTGGTAAATTTCTTGTTTTGTGTGATTGCAATTGCGGCTGAAGCACCAAGATATTTTCCTGAATTTCTTGGTTGTTCTGACCATTCAGAACAGTGATCCTCTGCTTGTTTTTTCTTCTTGGCCCTATGCATTGCTTCGCTTTTGGTTTTTTCCTTCTTGGCATATCTTGGTTTTCTTGATTTCTTGGACTTGCCTTGTTGCGAATCTTGAAGAATATCTTTTTGGTTTTTTGATTCATTGTTCGCTGAAAGATTGTGCTACTATACTGAATCAATTATTTGAGTTTTGTGTTTCTCTTTGCTCATTTGAGTCCCGCTACGAAAGTAGCATAGTTAACTTGAGCACAATGAAGCCTTGTTGAGACTCATTTTTCTTGATTCCGGTTCTTGGGTAGTTTATGCTTGTATTCTTGAAATATTTTTCCTTTAATTATAAGTTAAAAGCCCAAAAAACATTTGTGTTTTCTGTAGCTTTTTCTTTGAATTTGTTTTTACGGTTTCCTCATATCTTTTGAAGCTTTTTCGTTGGTTTCTAGTCTTGATTTTGAAGGAAGTCTTTTCTTGATTTCTCTCTTTTGTATCAAGTACATTTTGGCATTCTTATGCATAGGAGTTCTGTTTAGAACTAGCCTTGCTTTTCTGTCAAAAAGTGATCAAACCATTGTCTTTCTAGAGACTCTTTTTCGCTTCTTTAGAGTTCGCGTCATATAATTTGCATATCATTGGTAGTTTGCATTAAGTGCATTTGAGCATTTTTAGTCTTTTTCATAGTTTTCTGGATCGTGTGAAGTGTGAGTAACTGAAAAGAAAAAACAAAGTTTTTTCTTAATTAGTTTCGTAGAACCCATGTAGAGATCTCTTTTCATCGAAAGGAAATTGTTGCATTTGCATGTAACTAGGTTTTCATTGATTTCTTCTGCGTCATCAAACACCATCAGTTTCACTTCCGTATACCCTTGACTTAAGTAACAACCAATTTAAAACAAGCGATATAATTAAAAGTAACTAGAAGTTTTTGTATCATTGTCATTAATCACACACCAACTAGCTAAGTTGTAGTGCCTTGGATTAGGTGAGTGGAGAGTTAACTCTCCAAGGTCGCTCAAACTGTTAAACATAGAAATTTTATTAAAGAACGAAATCCAACACCGTTAAGTGGAATGGGAAAGCTCTCCTCCAGAGAGTCAAGCGTGAGGGATAGTGCAAGCAGAGAAGAGAGATACCATATCTCTTATTTGATGAATCTTGAGCTAAGACCATTCCGCCTAGCTGCCGATATGGATTGGTGCCTTTAGTTGCCTATCCTTGGGACCACACAGGTGACTACAAGGGGGAATACCTGTGGTACCTGAGACAGACATTGCATCACTTCCATCAGTACTTCTGGAGGGTGCCCTTGCGAAGCTTGGGGAATTGTACCGGCAAATGCTGTTGTTAGGAGGTCAGCGTAACTATTTTTGTTACCTTCGCTAGTAGGCCCGGGGCGTAATTACCCCAGAC
Source organism: Pinus albicaulis (assembly GCA_034641835.2). Classification (NCBI taxonomy): domain Eukaryota; kingdom Viridiplantae; phylum Streptophyta; class Pinopsida; order Pinales; family Pinaceae; genus Pinus; species Pinus albicaulis. Next base: position 1,646,231,696 of record CM076578.1, on the reverse strand, counting down.
TATTTTCGGAAGGTCCCATTATTCCGCTTTCTTGTATTTTGGTGTCCGATCCTCATCACCCAGAGCAGAAATACCTGAGAGCTGATTGTCTGGTTGTATATTAGGAACATTTTAGAGTGTGCTCTTTGCTCCTAGTTTTTTATCTTCTTATATTTTTGAGTCTAAAATTAATCTCTTAAAGTGGCTGACCGATTGCCTCGTCGATCGAGGAGGCTTCGTGGGCTTTCTCTCGTGAGTGTCGAGCCTTCTTTAAGAAGGCGTAGGAGTAATTCGGTGGGTGATTTTCACCCGGTGGTTTCGAACGTAGCAGAGAGGGATCCTCCGTTGGGGTTTATTGTTTCTGTGGGTGGTTTTCGTGTTAGTGTCAGTGTAGATAGGAGTGCTCCACTCATCTCTAGAGTTTTATTTCCAGCAGAAGAAGTTGAAGTAGAGGAAGTTCCTCAGCCTACTGAGTCTCTTCCATCTCCTCTTCCTGCTAGTTTTCCTAACATGATTTGGTACATTGGGCCTGAGTCTCAAAGACTGGCTAGTACTTTTCTGTCATATCCCTTTCTTTCGATGGCCACGACTGGGAACACAATTTCGGCAATGAACTCTGCAAGTGTTCAGACTCCTCTTTTAGTTGAAGGAGGAGGAACTATTGCCATATCGACAATCACTTCTAGTGCTATTTTGCTTGGCTCTGGAAACACCCAGGTACATTATTCTCAATCTAGTCCCTTTTCTTATGGAATGCCCACTAGTGGAATTCCTTCTTTCTCCTTTTCTGCTGCTTCAGTTGTCTCCACACCCATACCTTCTATAGCTAGTGGATCAACTTCGTTTCAAGGGTTCCCCTTTAGAAGTGGGCATATCCCTCATTCAAACCATTCCTTAGGATCCTTGCCTTTCACCTCTCAGAGTCAAGGTTTTAATCCTTTTTCTAGAGGTCAAAGCTCTAATGTATTTTTGGGATGGAACATTGTTTTTATAGCATTAGGAGCAGGGAGTCAGTTCTTCGTAGGTCAGCAAGGGAATGTTCCTTTCCCTTCATCGAGTACTTCTCAGGATTTTTCTCCGTTTGCAAATTATTGGAACCCTTACCAAGGGGTTCCTCTTCATTCAATACCTCAGTTGGAGGGAATGTTCCTGTGTATATTAACTCTATGTTGGGAGGGGGTCCTTCTCTGAATGTTGGGTCACAAGGATTTTCTTATGGCCCAGAATTTTGTACGAACAACATCTGGAAACTTGGTGCCTCAAAAAATCCAGGTTATACTTTTCAGAATGTGGGGAATCCTTCCTATGGGGGATGGAATTCCCATGTTCCTCCACGCTTACCATTTCTGGCAACGTTAAAATTGCCAGATATATCTAAATTGATTGACGATCCTATTCGGTATAGTCCGGGTTGGCCTCCGGTCCCCACCAAGCTCCCCTCAGATATTCCAAAGTTTGAAGGGAAGACTAGTGAGGATATGGAAGATCATATCACCACTTTACATTTATGGTGTTCATCGAACTCTCTGATCGATGACTCGATTAGGTTGAGATTATTTCAACAAACCTCAACTGGAAATGCGGCCAAATGGTACATAGAGTTAACTGGGGGAAGTTTTGCTACTTTTGGAGAGTTGGCTACCATGTTATTAAATCATTTTCAGTTACCTATTCGTTATGACATCGGGACTGACCTCCTGGCCAATTTTCAGCAGGACAGGGCAACTCACATTTTTAACCATATTCAGGAATGATGAAGAAGGAAGAGGCTCATTGAAGCCCAAATCCCAAATTAATTCCTTCTTGAATGGTTTTTGAAATCTTTACAACCAGAAATTTCTAAGGATATATCCCTTTCAGGGGTATTTTCTGAAGAGAAGGCTATTTTTAGGGCTTTGCAGCTAGAACTGATTTATTCTCAGTCTGGAGTCCTTAATAAATTTTTTCTGGATGCTCCTCACTCCAAATTGGACTTAGCCAAAACTAAACCTGGTCCTCATGGTTATGGTATTATTAGTTTCATCGATAGCGGTACGACTAACCTGCTAAGTCAATTGCAGCAGTGGTTTATACAATATGCTTCTTCTGGTTAGGCTGTGCCTTCAGTGTCAACTCCTTCCCAGTCCTTGGCAATTAATGTTGTTCAAAATTCTAACCCCAAAGGAAATAAAAAATCTGATGGGAAGAAGAAGGGGTGGAATAACAAGAAAAAATACAAGGACGGGAAGGGGAATATGAACAAATCCAACGATAATGTTGGAGAGGGTAAAAAGGATAATAAAAAGAAAGTGAAGTTTCCATGAAATTTGGGCACTGGAGACCATCTTACGCACCTTTGCCCTAAAATTCAAGATGTGCAGCGCTTGTTAGCTCAACAGGTTTCTTCTAGTTCCCAGGATGTGCTGACAAACCCTTTTTCCCAAGGGAAACAATTACTTGTTGGCGCGAACCTAAATACTGGGGCTCCCTCTGGGGGCAACCAGGAAGGGGAAAATACATCAAACATATACATGATGAGTACTCACGTAGATATCTCTATGAGATCTCGTGATTATGGTGAAGCTGATTCTTTGAAAGCTAAGGATGCTCCTGATAGTGTTGAGCCACTCCATATTATGAGCCTTGTTGTTGAGCCTATACCTCGGATGCCGAAAGGGTCTTCAAAGCATACGATGATCAACCCTAATTCCATGGCAGCCCATAATTACTCGATTGTAGAAGATCTGGCTCAAAGTCCTTGTGCCATGTCTGCGTTAGAGGTGCTACAGTCTTGTCCTGCACAACGAAGTGCTTTGCTCACTGCTATTGGGGCTGTTGATCCAAATAATTCTCTGATGATCACATTTGACATGTCTAATTTTAAGAATAGACTTCTTCATCATATGGCTTTCCATATTAGGTCAACTTATCAGAAATTCAATATCTTTTGAATGGTTGTTGATGAGGGCACTTCCATGTGTGTAATGTCTCTTGCATGCTGGAAGGGTATTGGATCTCCCGCAGCTGTTCCTTCAGCCACTCTTCTGACTGTGTTTGATGGTCATTCTCATAGGTCACATGGTATTGTTCCAGCTTTTTCCATCTGTGTTGGGGGAAAAAATGTTAATATCAAAGTTGAGATAGTCGATGCAAGCTTAAACTATAAACTTTTATTGGGGAAAAAATGGATCTATGAGATGGATTCCATTGCATCCTCATTATTTTGTATTGTTTGTTTCCCTCACGATGGGAGAATTTTCACAGTTGACCAACTGGATTGTTCTCCTATAGATCAGAATGCATCTTATGACTCAACCATTCGTTTGGTGAAGAATACCAAGCAACCTGTTGAGAATCTAGGGGTTGGAATGTACACATCCTTGATGGGTACTTTTGATCTTCTGCCTCCTTCGGTTCATATCAATGCTATTTCATCCTCTAGGGTTCCTATTTAGAGAGACATCTTCATAACTCATTAATTTTCATACCCTTGGACCTTACCTTCTCCTACCTCCACATTAGAAGAGGGAAAAGTGGGTGGAATGGAATTTCCTATGTCTGCAGCTGAGATTTCTTATAGATCTATTGCTAACTCTGCAGATTCCATTCCAGTTTCTCTTTCATCGGAGGAATTTGATGGAGATGTGGCTCTAGCTTGGATTCTAAGTTCATCTTCTGCTCAGGATTGCCTTGATACCACTCTTCCATCTGAAGAGGCTATCCTCGAAGAAATGACCGGTGTAGAGAGACCGTTGGATGATTTGCATCATCGGTCTTACTTTCTACTAGACTTGCGAGAAGTTTAATCAAGTTTCCCTAGCCTTCAGTCTTCGGGACCTGTTCACCCAGTCCTGAACCCTTTAGCACCAACACATGTTTTTGCTGAAGGGAACATGGTTGTTATTTCTGCTACTACCCTGGTGAACATCTCCAAAGATCCCAACATCATAGATAATGTCTTCATTGGAGCCGAGTGTTCCCCTGAAGAAATTCAGACTTACACCGATCTCTTTCAAGAATTTTGGGATGTGTTTGCTTGGTCTTATGAGGAAATTCCTGGTATAGATCCATCTATTGTCCAGCATGAGATCAAGATATACCAAAATGCTAAGCCTATCAGGAAAAATCTTCGTCTGGTCAACCCTAGGAAGGCAATAACTATCAAAGATGAGGTGGAGAAGCTGCTTAAGGCGAGTTTCATTTACCTCGTTCCTTTAACTGAGTGGGTTTCAAATCCAGTTCCTGTGGACAAGAAACAAGGAACGATTCGAGTTTGCATCGATTTCCAGGACCTAAATAAAGCATGTCCTAAAGATAATTACCCCACACCGTTTATAGATCAGATCATCAATGAGTGTGCGGGGAATGAAATTTTCTCCTTCATGGACGGTTTCTCTAGATATAATCAAATCACTATCCGTCCTAAAGATCAGCATAAGACCGCATTTGTTTGTCCCTGGGGTACCTTTGCTTACAAGAAAATTTCTTTTGGCCTAAAAAATGCTGGAGCTACTTTTCAGCGGGCCATGTCTTACGCCTTCCATGACATCAAACATATTATCGAGGCATATTTGGATGATTTAGCTGCTCGTTCTCACAAGAGAATTGATCATACTTCTCACCTCCGTCAAGTTTTTGAACGATGTCGGTATTACAAAATCCGGTTGAACCCGAACAAGGGTGTTTTCACTGTCACATCCGGTCAGTTGTTGGGATTCATCATGTCTACGGAAGGGATTCAAGTAGATCCCTTCAAGGTTGAGGCAATACTTCAGTTTCCTCCCCCGTCTTCAATTTGTCAACTTCAAAGTCTGCAAGGAAAAGCTAATTTCCTGCAGAGATTCATTGTAAATTATGCCGAGATTACAAAGGAATTTATGAGATTATTAAAGAAAGGAGTTCCATTCTTTTGGGATGAGTTTGCTCAACGCTCATTCGATGCTTTGAAAAAATCTTTGACCTCTGCTCCGTTACTGAGTCCACCCAATTATAGCAGGGATTTCCTCTTGTATCTCACAACAGCAGAATCTACCATTGGTATGGTTCTAGTTCAAGAAGATGATGCCCTTTCCGAGCATGTTATATACTACCTTAGTCAGGGCTTGGTAGGTCCTGAACTCCGGTATTATCCGATAGAGAAACTTGCTTTAGCAGCTGTTCATGTTGTTCAGCAGCTCAAACATTATATTCTCCTTCGTAAAACATATGTTTTGGGAGTGGTCAATCTATTTCAATTTATTCTCAGTAGGCAAGTGATTGGGGAAAAATACAATCGATGGATTGTGATTTTGCAAGAATTTGATCTTGAGTTGATTTCTGCCAAGTCCAAGAAATTATTAGTTTTTACGGAATTGATTTCTGAGTTTCCCTATGGAGAAGAGATTTTTTATGACGAATCATTTCCTGATGAAAATATTTTTCTCATTTCTTCACAGGATCCTTGGTATGGGGATATCATAGTTTATCTCCAAACTGCGAAATTTCCCTCGACTTTTTCGAAAGACGAGTGTCAGAAGTTACGTCACTTAGCCAAAATTTATTTGATTATTGGTGACACTTTATATCATCGTGGGGTCGATTCGATCCTTAGACACTGCTTAACTCTCAAAGAATCTGAGGTTATGCTTAATGATTGCCACAGTGGAGCTTGTGGTGGTCATTTATCTGGGCTTGCCACAACCCAAAAAATCTTGCGTGTAGGATGCTTTTGGACTTCAATTTTCAAATATTGTATTGAATCGGTCAAAAAGTGTTATCCATGTCAAGTTTATACTTGAAATATGTGTGCTCATCCAACTCCGCTCTTTCCTGTTGTCACTGTCAGCCCCTTTACAAAGTAGGGTATTGATTATACTACTTGTAACCCGCCTTCGGCTAAAGGTCACAAGTACATTATCATAGCTGTAGACTACTTCACAAAGTGGGTTGAGGCTATGCCTACTTTTGGGAATGACGGTGAGACAACAACTTTGTTCCTCTTCAATCAAGTCATTTCTCACTTTGATATCCCCAAAGAGTTTTTCAGTGACCATGGAAGTCATTTTCAGAACAACATGATGGCTGAATTGGCTCTGAAATTAGGTTTCCGACAGGAGCATTCATCTACTTATTATCCTCAGGCCAATGGGCAAGTTGAAGCCGTGAACAAATCCTTGAAGACAACTCTTCAATGGATGATTAATAAAGCCAGATCCAATTGGCATATTATGATGTATGCTGCACTTTGGGCATACTGGATGTCAGTCAAAACTGCAATTGGTTTTACTCTGTTTCAATTGGCTTATGGGTTGGAATCTATATTTCCTATTGAATGTGAAATTCCCTCTCTTGAGTTAGCTGTTGAGCTTCTTCCTGACACTTCCAGTCTCAAAGAACACCTTCTTCATCTGGAACATCTCGATGAGCAACGTCGAGATGCAGCTACGATGAATGAGGCACATAAGAAACGAGTAAAAGTTCAATAATATAAGGAGGTCAAACCTACGGTTTTCTCTGAAGGTGACCTTGTCTTGGTTTATGCCCAAGAGAAGGATGCCTTAGGGGCAGGCAAGTTCAAATGCATGTGGTATGGCCCCTTTATTGTCAAAAAGGTCCTAAAGAAAGGAGCCTATTCTTTGATTGAATTTAATGGAAACGAGTTGTGGGAGCCCAAAAATGGGCTCTATTTGAAAAATTATTATGCCTAGGCTTAGGCCTAGCATCTTGCTTTGTTGTATATATTTTGTTTTTGTACATATCTAGGTTTCGATTTTTGGTGTGATTTTGATGAATTTTATCCTCTTTGGCAGGTAATATTGGATGACATGAGTCACTTTGGTTTCACCGATGGTGCTAGTAGACATACCCGGAACTTGGCTTTCGTGGCTTGGGTACTCCATTATCCATCCGGTCAGTTGTTAGTTTCAAGAGGTTTCTGCATTGGTCCTGCTCCGAACAATATAGAAGAATACACTGCAGTGATCAACCTACTCTCGGAGGCAATATATTTGGGTGTTGATTCACAGTTGGTGGTTTCACAGTTGAACAACACATATCGTGTCCGAGACCCATTTTTACATCGATTATTTTTTAGGGTGTGTTTGTTACAACAATCATTCCAATTTATCACATTCATTCATATTCCTTGATCTGAAAATTGGATGGCAGACTTATTAGCTAATCAAGCAATTGATTGGCATATTAATCATTCAAAAATTTAAAAAATATATCAAATACATAATTTATTATCATACATTTGAGTCATCACATCATATAATTTTGCAGGACATGATGGTCCAGATTTTGTATATTTTTGAGCACTCTTATATATATATATATATATATATATATATATATATAAAAGAGTGCTCAAAAATATACAAAATCTGGACCATCATGTCCTGCAAAATTAGGGCTTATGCCTGATCATGTCTATCATAAAAAAAATATTACAGTCATCTGATCATATCTATAAGCTACTCCTGAGCTCCTTGCCCAGCATTTGTGTTCCTATAGAACACAATGACAGTTGCTACACGGCGGAATAACCGCACCCAGTCTCGTGGTACTCCTACCACCCATATTTGGACAACCTACAATAGGTCCTCTATAGTGGCCATAGGCACTTGGCGAGTCAAAATATCCAAGTTTCTCTGTACTGCATGGAGTGTCCTGCCAGGGTCTTCTTCATCTGCCTCACCTATCCGACGCTTATGCCTTGGGTAACTCTCCGGCCTGATTGGTCCCATGTCTACATCATGATCATCATAATTTTGTAAATCATTTTGTCCAATCAATATATATATTTTTTTAATTTTATACTTTGAAAAAAATCATATAATCAAAAATAAAAAAATGCAATCTCACCGATTGCGCCCCATGCAGCACCGGGTGGCAGGACTAGATCTGGATTTGCATGAAAGTCCATCCCAACATAGGGATAATCTTCCACTGTGATGACTTGTTCTTCCCACCATTGGAATAACTCATCATTCCAAGTGGTCTGGGGAACTTCACTTCCCCCTAATCTCTTCATCAGATCTGCCCATCGTGCTATTCTTGGATCTCTCGGGCTGCTGATAGTTGAGATGACCTTGGGCCTAAGCCCTGGGACCCTCTCGAAGAAGAATGTCAGCAAGATTGTACCATAACCGTAGTATTTTATTTTCAAATTGAAGTCAATTGCTTTTTCATATTGGTTAGCAAGGCTATGCACCAATCAAAGAGATGAATCGGGAATTCCACTGCTATGCTCATTTGTGTATGTGAAGCCTGATGCAGAGAAGTTGATCCTTCTACTCTGCCAATGGTAAAGAGAAGGATATTCATGTATAAAGCCTTCATATTTCTGATAGGAATCTGAGTTCCTACCTTCTGTGCATTGTCTATGCAATGGACTTGGACATAATCATCTACGGTAAGCCCTCCAACAGGCTTTCCGTGCAAGTCTACTAGGTCTCCCCTTCGAGAGAGTCCAGTAATGAAGTATATATCTTCCACTTCTATGCATAGTGGCATCTGATCAATTATGAAACAATGTTCTTCCAGTTCCCAATGATCAACCAACATTTGAAGCAAACGAACATTGATTTTCATATTGGGCATTTTGAAAAATTTGAGCAATCCGCAATTCCGGAGAATATCTAAGGAAGTTTGATCCTCCATCACCTCATTGTCAATTGCACTATGCTCATGCTCTCTCCAGCTGATGGACATCCTGGGCAAAATCATTAACTAGCTAATTAGATACAAGTTTTAATTTTCGCTCTGCGCATACGCGAACTCGCTTGTACACAATGGTGTATTATACATTGGTTCATCCACATGAACCTGCGTATGCACAGAGGGTTTCAATAAAAATATATTTTCTACGGTCAAAATTCCAAAATTTTGCTTCAAAAAGGAACAAAATTTATGAATAGGATGAGTTTAAAGCTTACTTGACTGAGTTGGCGTGATTTGATGGTCGATTGCTCCGTATTTGAGAAGAGGAATTTTTGACCCAAAGCTCTTTCTCCACTTCTGCGATGTGAAAATGATCAAAATGTGAGTCAAATTGTGTATTTATGCCCATAATTTGAAAATTTTACAAATTTCGCTTGTGCTTATTTTTTGAATTTGACTAAGGCTATATAACCATTTGTCTTGTAAGCGTTGGGCAATGTATTTTTTCAGGTACATTTTGCTGAATTTGAGATTTTCCTAGTTTTCATGTGGATCCATGACCGCTGACCTGTCATGGCAGGTATTTGATTTCGAACTAGCATATAGATTAGGGAATTCACTTTCCATCGCATCTTTGCATACTAGCCTACATTTTGATCACTTGCCATAGGGTCGATCCCATCATGTCATGAGTACATAACCCATTTCACTCGCCGATTTTTTAATCATGACTTGATGGTAGAGCCATCCTTTAAATGGGCTTCTTAGTTAGTTCCTTGCTAGCATTTGTTGCCCATGCTGAAATTTATGTAGGCTCGGGAGTCCTCTTTAGTCCCGCCATGACTTATGCATTGGAGCTTCATTCTTCTTCTTCTTCGCTATCATTTTTCTAGCCATTTACCCTAGAGGCTCCCTTATGTTGTTGAGTTGTGTTACTACATTGCATATTTGACTACTTGTTTATCTTGGCCTTTAGCCGGCTTCATTTAGACTCATGTTTAAGCCATCTTTTGACCATGTATTTCTGTACAATTTAACCATGCAATCACTTAGGCTTCTGTGATTTGACACCTTTACCCATGGATGGAACATTCATTTGAGTGTCACTTACCAGTTTTCGCCACCTTGCATTGAGGATAGGATTGTTCCTATCCCAGAAACTAGTGCATCTGTTTCACGACACTCGTTCTATCCATTCTACTATAGCATTATTTTATTCCTTTTTAGACTTTGAATATGAAAAAGACAAAAAAAATAAATATTTGAAAAAGAGCGGGAACGGGATATTACTTCCATACTTGATGGCAGCTATAGTGTCAATTTTGTCGCCCTTGAACAAAGCACAAAAAAGCTAAGTCTTTTCTCCATTTGGGATGGTTTTAGTTTTTGACGTAGGAGAAGCCATAACCTTGTTTCATGAGTCAGTTCTTTCCTAGTTGGTTATCTCTTCCAATCATATTGAGGGTTTGTTTATCCCTCCTGCATGAAAAACTTATACAAAGTTATCATTTGCTACCATAGTCAACATGAGTCGTGCTTTTTTTCAAGGGAAGTTAACCTAAGTCGGCCTTTTTGCGGTGTCTCTTGACTCATTTTTCAGCCGGCCTTCCTGGTCTTGTCAGTGTCTTGTTCTATCACATCAGATATTTTGTCCTTTGCTTATGCTGGTTTGAGAAGTTCTCCATTTATTTCTTGCTGGCGGGTTTGTCTCTTATCGACTACGACATATTGCTTTGAGAGTAAACCTAGATCCACACCCTGGCCCCATTTACATCATTGATAGGTGACCTTGCGCTCAACATTTGATCATCATCATGGGTCTTTGATTGAGTGGTTTCCCTTGTGTTCAACTTCAGATTACATTATCATGCTTGGGATTCGTGCAGTACCTTGATTTCCATTTGATCCTATCGGTGGATATCTCACCTCTTTGTCAGCTTTCATTATTGGTTGGTTCAAAGGGTTTCTGTTGTGTGCTAGCTTCATCTTGTGCTTGCCGAAAACGTACTTCGGGTTGGTTACTTCACTTTACTTTGTCCGATTCCTTCCAAATATTGGCCTGTGGGTTACACTCGCATTGGACTGATGTGGGATGCCCCAATGCCTTCCTTCCAGCAGATCTTTTCCCATTGACTCCAACTCATTGCTCTGGGAATAAGGTCTAGAGTCCTTTTGGTCAGTACCTTAGGGTTTGCAGTCATCAGTGGAAAAATCTTCACTATCGACAGTGAGGATACATAATTGCCTCCCGATTGATAGATTATTTCAAGTGTTTGACTTCAACTCATTCATTCACACTTTCTAGATTGTACTGGGGCACCTTGACAATCGTTATCATTATCGATGTGTTGTCTCACATTTGTTAACGATATACATCAATGACCGGTAATCAAACGATTTCTCACATGGTCGGCTTCAACTCATTTATTCCCATTGTGTAGAATTGCGCCATAGTGATCGGTGAAGACCTCAGGTTTGCATCAACATGCTTTGGTTCACTATGACAACTCCTTCAGTTTTCTGCCAGTGACACCATCCACCCTTATATGTCGCAATTTCATCATAGCAACATCTTATATGTTGGCTCCTGAGTTGCGTGTTGTACCATTTGTTCCACCACTTATGATTTGGTACTTGGAGATTCAATTGTGACTTTTGTGATCAGATATCTGTTGCAACATCATTGATCAGTCTTCTATATGTGATACTTGGACCTGATTTTGACTTGTACTTTTGGGCAGTGATCAGATGATTCACTATGTACTTTACATTTCAGCTATACTTGTATACATATTGGATCCGATCTATACTTCAAATGCGGACATGATTTTCTTTCACTGAGCATGGGTATTCTGGCCTTAGACATGAGCTATCTTTCTGATCTCTCTCACTGGTTTTTTGGCAGGTTGAAATCTGGTGAAGTCCTCTCTTGTCCTCGCAAGGTTCTTTCTATGCACATAATACATTTCGACCATCATGTACCCCTACTAACCTCATATATTAGGGGGCATCTATTATAGCATCATTTATCACCATCATATACTTGATGACTTATGCATTGGCCTTGGGCAACCCTTCCCTTCAGACTTGGACATATTTCTCAAAAAACAATTTCTTAAAACCCATACGCGACTCTGCCCATACTTTTCCACGTATACACGCGAGTCCATACATAGAGAACCGCGTATGCCTTTTTAAACATTAAAAATATATATAATTTCCCTATTTTAGAGGCGGATTTTACGGTTGTTCCTGTAACTTAACTACCCCAGCCCGTGGCCTAACTGTTCCCAACTGCAAAAAACTAATCTGAGGGAGTATAAAAGCCCCTCAAGGGAATGGCATAAAGAGAGAGAGAGAGAAATATAGATATTATACGTTGTTGGAGCTCTATCCAATTCTAATATATTCTCTGTGCCTCCTGTACTTCCTAGATATTTTCAGGAAACCCTTGTTTCCTTGAGATGTTCACTCACCCTATGTGACATCCATTGTGCACCACTCTTGGAAGAATTTTTGTGAGGCTAGGGTTGGATGGATCCAGAGGATGGTATGCTGGAAGGCCATGGCAGATTTCAGGTGATCTCTCCACATTTGTTTCTTGTACATTTCATTAATAAAAGAAGTGTCATCTTGTTCCTGATGTTTACGTATCATTTATCTCTTATACATGTGTAATGACCTTAAATTGTTCATTTAATATTGTTTTTATGAGATTATGCATGCTTTTCACTAACATCTAGAACATATATATGCTGTAAAACTAGGTTTTTGTGTTTTTCCTTTGCTGGTTTGCAAGTTCTGAAGCACAAAGAGTTGCATGGGGTTTGCACTCTGCAGGATCTACTACAACCGAAGGATATACGGGTAAGGTTTGCAACCTTTAGTTTCTAGTTTAAAGCATAGAAGTTGGTTAAGTGAGTCCTTCTTTTAATGGAATGCCCCTGATCTGTGAAGGTTTATCAACCCAAGACCTTAGGGTAAAATTACCTGCAACATTTCAAATTACACACCCCACTTCTAGATCTCCCACTAGTTCCTCCAACAGTTGGAACTAGTTTAACTGATTTTAACTCAATTTGACTGTATTAATTATTAAAACTCAAATTAAACTCAACCTAGGTTCCTAAAAAGTAGGAACCACTCTACATGACTCAATTTAGGCCATAAAATCAAATTAACTGGGCCAACTAAGTCTTTCTAACTTATTTAACACATTCTTGTTGTGTTGTGATATGTAATTACAATTTTCTCGTAATTTAATTCAAAGGAAAAATTAAATTAGGAATTTCTTGTTGCTATTTTCAACACTCCCTCTTAGCAAGAAAGGGATTATTAGATACCCCAATCCTACCTCTATGGAACTCAAATTTTCTTCTTGACAAAGCCTTTTTCAAAATATCTATATCCCGCTCCTCTCTAGGAACTTACTACAACAACATGATCCACCTCTGCACACAATATCATAGATGGTGATGCTGGGTGTTGATATGCTTGGAAAGATCATGAAAAAGTATATTTTAAGAGAGTTTAACACAACTTTGATTGTCACAGTAAATCACGGTAGGCTCCATAATCTGACCAAATAACCCAACAATAATCTTCCTCATCCAAATAGCTTCAAAGGCTACTTGACTAACAACCATGTACTCGAACTGAGTGCAACTGATTTCTTCTTACCAATAAGCTGTTGTTGCCCCAATACTGAAGGCTCATCCTAATTTTTTCTTCCGATTTGATGGACTACCTGCCCAATCTGCATCTGTGAAGACTTGAAGCTTCACTCCCTTTGTCCGTCTATACAAAAGACTAAACTAAGTAGTTCCTCTAAGGTATCTCAGCACATGTTTGGCCACCTTCCAATATAGTTTGGTTGTGTTAACCATTTCTTGACTAAGTTGGTTAACTACATAACACATGTTTTTTCTTGTGTTCACCAAGTACATGAGTGAACCCACAAGATGCTTGTAAATAGTGGCCTCCACCTCCTCACTTGAAGTGGCATCCTCTTTCCTCCAACTGCATGTTAGAGGAGTGTCCATGGGTTTGTTGCTCTCCATGTAGAACTTCTTAGTATCTCATTGGTATACTTTCCCTGAGAGACAAGAAGTTCCCCATCTCCCTGACATACTTCTGAACCGAGGAAATAATACATGAGCCCCTTGTCCTTCATCTCAAACTCTCTTTCAAGATACTCTTTACAATATTTCATCAACTTATCATCACTGGTTAGAATTAAATCATCGAAATATAATACTATAATCAACAATTTACCTTCAACAACAATATGGTAAAGGTTTTCATCTACTTCACTTTTGGTGAAGCCCAACCTAGTGAAATAGTTGTCGATACTTGTGTAGCAAGCACATGGTACTTGTTTCAATCTATACAATGCTCGCTTGAGTCTGCACACATGCAACTCTCTGTTGAAGTTCTAAAATCCTTCTGGTTGTTAAATGTACACCTCCTCCTCAATCACTCCATTGAGGAATGTTGTCCTCACATCCATCTATTGGATCTTCCATCCCATCTGCACCGCAAGTGTTAAAATAGATATAATACAAGAGTACCTTGCTATTGGAGCAAAGGTATCCTCGTAATCAATTCCCTCCACTTGATAGAACCCCTTGGCCACAAATCTGGCCTTGTGTTTCTCGATGCTTCCATCTGTTTCTTTCTTCACCTTGTAGATCTACCTCTAACCTATCACTGACTTGTTCTCTGATCTTGGGACCACTTCCCAAACATTATTTCTGACTATGGAATCATATTCCTCTACCATGGAATCAACCCACACTGGCTACTGCACTGCTTCCTCGAATGAAGATGGTTTTGTCTCAACTAGATCACTCATAAGATCCATGTACCCTATGTACTGATCTGGTGACCTCCTCTGCCTGCGCTATGATGTGGGTGTTCCCACATTCTCTCTAGCATCATGCAATAATTTTTCAGCTTCCCTGGTATGCTTCCTTCCATCTCTATATGTCTATGCATGAGTGGGTGCTTCCACTCTTTTCTCCTCTACTTGTGTCTGCTCCACAACATCCCGAGGTTTTTCCTTTGGAGCCAAAATCTCCTCATCTGCATGAAATTAAAGCTCCCTCTCAAGGGAACATCTCATGGACTTCTATTCATCGAACTTCACATCTATACGAACAACTATCATCTTGTGAGATGGAAAGTACACCCGATAGTTGTGAGGTGCATCAGTGTACCCCAAAAATATGCCCAAATCAACTGTCAGATCTATATTTTTCCTTGCATCCTTGGAAACATGATAGTAAACTGGTGAATGAAAGATCCTGAAGTGTGACACATTGGCTTCTTCCCTGAAAAAAATTCTTCTGGTGTACTCATCCCGAGAATCCAATGAGGACTCCTATTCTGCACATATACCATTGTGTTGCATGCTTTAGCCCACAAGTGCAATGGTATGCCTTGATCATGCAACATCTCCCATGCAACTCCCACAATAATTTTTTTATTCCTTTCAGCAACCCCATTCTACGGTGGGGTTTTGCGGTGCTATAAACTCTCGTTGAATTCATTTTTTTTGCACATAATTTATTGAACTCATTCGACACATATTTTCCACCATTATCACTCCTGAGAGCCTTCACTTTCATGCCAGTGTCTTTCTCAACAAGTGCATTAACTTAAAATTTGGAGAATGTCTAGTCTTTCTTTTGCATGAAGAAAATATAGAACTTACGTGAGAAATGATTTACTAATATTACATAATACCTATGCTTGGTTGTGGAGGCTATTAAGAATGGTCCACACATATCTGCGTGAAATATTTCAAGGATCGCTTGCGCCTGAATGTACTTATCAGTAAAGGTGGATTTGGAGTATTTCCCTAGTGTACACCCTTTTCATGTATCTCACTACTCTAGTGCACCCTTGGGAAGTCCTGTAGAAATATGTTGCATGATCTTCAAATATCCTATGCCATAATTCACCGATGTCTCGGCTTTGCACCTTCTCTACTCTCGTGCTCAAAGAAACACAATCTTCTACATCTAATTTTTAGAGGTTATTTACCTGAACCCCAATTTGCTTCACTTGTGTCATGGTGATCTAACGAAGGAAAGCCTTTCCTTTTATGAATATCACATTGTATCCCTGATCTTCCAACATAGGAACTGGAAATAAATTATTCTTCAGACTTGGAACATACATGACATCTTTTAATGTGAGAGGAGAACCATAATCCCTCTGAAAAGTAACTGTACTGATGTTGATCCCACCATACCTTCCATCATCTCCCATCTCAATGTGCATATGGAGGTCCTTCTCCTCGAATTCGTTGAAAAATTCTTTGTTTCCTGTCATATGGAATGGGGCTCGACTATCCAGATACCAAAAACTACCCATCACCGATGTCACCATGCATGCAATGAGGGTGAAATCCAACTCAAATTTATTCAATTGTGAAGCAAGAGCTTCACCTTCCACTCCTCCTGAGGGCTTATTTCCGGCCTTCTTGTGTAGAAAATTCGTGGCATAGTGTCCCAAATCATGACGATGAAAACTCTTCAAAAAATCCTTCTTCTTTCCCACCTGACTGGAATCTCCTTTGGATTGGGGTTTCTTCCCTTTACCTTTCTTCGCCTTTCCATCCAAGGCACAATTTTACTCATCCTCAGTCTTGGATGAGGTCCCATCTCTAGTGTTTCGCCTAAACTCTTCCTATACCAAATTTGACCATAATCTCTCCCATTTTGGTAGATTTTCCGTCCCATTGACCGAATCCTAGTAGTTGTACCAGCTCTTGGGAAGGCCTAGAAGTTCTAGGCTTACCAGATCATATTCTACAATTGTAACACCAATACTCCCAAGTTCGTCATGAAATTGTCTGAACCTGCCCAGGTACTGTGGTATTATGTCATCCTTCTGCATTTTAATATTCTGAAGCTTATCTTTTAGTGTCATATTCTTGTGATCACTACTATTCTGGAATAGTTCTGTCAATGTCTACCAAATTGCATGTGGAGTTTCCTTCCGATTGAGATTCTAGACAATATGATCTCAAACTCCCTCCAATATAATCTTCCTTGTCTTGGCTACACTCTTCTTCCAATCTGGTAGAGCTTGAGCATCAGTAGAATCACTATCAATTTATTCCTTAAGCCCATTGTCTTCCATGACTACTTCCATCCGTCCCCTCCAAGCAATGTAATTCGAGCTACCCTCAAGGGAATACTCAATTCTTAGACCATAGAACATGTTGGACACATAATCCTCTATGGGTAGGCATAGAAGGTGAATGGACAAAAGGATTTCAAGTGACCACTTGGAATGTGAAACCAAGGGTCACTCCAATGTATTATATATATGCATATTTGTGAATAATATTGCAACTCAAGCTTATATTTTCCATTGCTGTCTATTCCTTCCTATCTGTGTGTGTTCACCATAGCCCAGTTTAACATGGTATCAGAGTGGGCGAATTCCTGCCCTGCTCATATCTGAGCCACAATTTTTGTGGCCATTCTCTTAGTGTCCTACACTCCCTCTCCCTAAAAAAATTCGCTTTCCAGCAGAAGTATGGTCTCTTCCAATAGTAATATGTTCTTCTCCAGTAGTAATCGAGTTTCCAGCAGAAGCCTAGTTTTCTCTAAAAATAATTTGTAACAAATGTTGCAAGACTTATTCAATGGGAAGGAGTTGTGCAAGAGCATCAATCCTGACGAAGTCGTATCTTACGGCGTTGTTGTGTAGGGTGCCATACTTACAGGAGAAGGAAACTAGAAGGTTTAGGACCTGTAGATTCTCTCCTCGCGCCGGCTCATGCAGATCGCCACTCACCTCCCCATAGCCCCACTTCTGCAGCTGCTATCTCATGTAGCCATTCTCGTACACCAATTTTGAAACTTGCTTCTAAAGGCAATCATTCTCATCAATGAGAAACTTTTTCATTGCCATCAGATTCCTTTTAACAGTCTGAAGCCTCGAGGCTTCTTTCCTCTGCTTCTCTAACAACCTTTGATTCTGAAACCAAACTTTTATTTTCTTGGGCTCAATATTGGAATGTATAGGGCACTCTCTAATAAACTGTTATCGCCTAAGCGAGCTTGGCTTCAGACACTCACTGTAAAAACGCTCCAGAGCTTCGACCTGCTCAGACATATAACAAACATACTTTCTTCTGTCCATTGAATTCTTCGTGTCCTTATTGTTCGCCATCACTGCCATCGAATTTCCACAAATTCACCTTAAAATACCTGCACGTAGAACGCCCGCAGCTCCACTCCCCTTAGCCCCTTCCCTGGCCCCTCCACCCTCCCCTCCTCCCGCTCCCCACAGCCCCCTCCCCACTCCTCTCCTCCCGCTCCCTACGGCCCTCCGTTGCCTCCTCCCACTCCCCCTCCACCTCCCACTCCCGCATCTCTCCCTAACCTATGCTACCCCCCCCCCCTCCCGCTACCCTCCTCGCTCACCCTCACCTCCACTACCCTCCCCGCTCACCCTCACCTCTGCTACCCTCCCTCTTCCCCTCCCACTTCCGCTCCCCGTAGTCCATGCTGCTCCCCCTCTCGTATCCCAAATCCCTCTCCCCTCCCCTCCTCCCGCTCCCCGCAGCCCCTATTTCTCTTCCCTCCCCTCCTTCCTACCTCTCCCTCTCACCCTCCCACAGCCCCTCCTCCCTCCGCTCATCGTCCCTACCTATTCGAACAAACCACTGGCTCAGAGAGGAGCATTCGGGAAACTTTCGGTGACAATCCCGACACGAGCAAGGCTCTTAGAATTCCGGTGAAGGGTTAAGCGTTTCAAATGTGGAGGGAAAGTTAATCCGTTTGTGTATATGGCACTAATTCCCCCTCATATGAGCGAGATCGAAAGGTTGGAAGAGGAAAATGTCGTGGGAATGATATGATCCGGTTACGAGGAACTCAAAATTTCCTTCAAGAACCTTCATCATCAGTTGTAAGTTTTAATGATTCAAGATTGTTGCGGGGGAATACCATAAATTGTTAAATTTCCTAATAGATTTTTTTAAAGGTTATGAAGAAATATTTTGGGACGCTTATGGGATGTTAGTAAATATTTCGAGGGTTTCCTCATTTTACGAACTATTATTATGTTCCTACCTATGTAAAGAACCACTGTATTTTTCGATTCATGCGAAAAGCTATTTTTCATAATTGTATTGGCCGGTCGACGCTCTTGGAATACAACTTGTTTTAACCCTAATAAAAAAAAGAAAAAAAAGAGCAGTTCAGCTTCATTCAAGGAGGGAAAGAAGAGTTTAAGAGATCTATCTTGTTTTATTTTCTAGGGAAGAGAGGTATTTTGTGAGTATTTTCACAAGGCTCAAAATATTATACAAGAACGCTTTCCTTTTGCATTAAGATTTCCGTGAGAAACTTTTGTTCATAGAGAAGTCTTATTTGATAGAGAAAATAATGAGAATTACTGAGGTATTAGAGTTCCTTAAAACTCTAATACATTCCACTGATTATGATATAGTAAAAATAAGCAAGAATTGTCTATCTGATATTAGAACTTGTTTACATGATGCACTCGACAAGATTGAATTTTTGCAGCTTGAGTCAGAGCTTCATCGAGATGAGCATCAGCAAAAGAGTTGTCATTCTGAACTTGCTCTTGTTCAGAACATTGAGATAAACTCTCTTCAGCAACAACAAACTATTCAGATCACTAAGCCCAGTACAAGAGCAGATGTGTATGCAGATACATAAGCTCACGCTTCACCTCCCAAGCCCATCATCGGACCTTGGGAAAAGATTTTCCACAAAAAACATAGAAATGGTCTTGGATATGACAAGGAGGTGTAATTTCACATTCCAGACTACTTCAAGCCCATGAGATTTCAGAGTGGTGGATTTATTCATGATAGCTCACCTACAACTATTCTAGATTCTACTCCTCTTCCACAACAACAACAATAGATTGTAAAATGCCAACACTGTGATTGATTTGGCCATATGAAAGATCACTGTTTCGATCTTCAACCATGCAAGCACTATGGTCGGCACACCCATTCTTCACACAGATGCTTTAGAAACAAGCCTCTTGCAAGAACAAAGATTCACCTTGGATGGATCGCTTCTTGGCAATGGGAATCAACAACCAAGAAGATTTTTAAGTCATATGTCAGATCTTGTTCTAGAATATTGAACAATATTGCAGTTGAGTTTTCGCCATCATCTCACCTTGTATCTGACAGGGGGGAAAGTGGTGGTCATCTACAAGCTTTGAAGCCACATCAAGCGAGCCTGAGCCACAACCTCTCATTCTAGATTCAGAGTTGTAGCCAGAGTCATAGAAGTTCAAGCAAGTGTGAGCCACAACCTGTCATTACATATTCAGATTGTAGCCAAAGACATAGATGCCCATGAACATGCCTTTGGTTGGTGGTCATCCCTAAACCATCTATGTGAGTTTGATATTATTCCTCTTCAAAGAATTCAGGACACTTCCTCTAGTAGAAGACTTCAGATTCTTGCGAATTTTGGAAGAGTTCCAGGAAATGCATCAAGCATTCCATAGTTGGTGGTCATCCTTAAACCATCCCAGGTTGTAGACCTCCATTCTTCTGGGTTGAAGGTCTACCTATTCAAAATATGAGGAGCAATTCCTCTAGCAGAAGACCTCATATTCTTGCCAGATTTGGAAGAGTTCCGAGAACTACAATAAGCGTTCCAGTGTTGGTGGTCATCCTTAAACCACCTCTTTATGCCAACATTTCAGAGAGCTCATTCAACCTTGTTCTGCCATGCATACTTTGCGAATTTATATTACAGTTCTCTTCTTGGACTCAAACATACCACTTCGGATTAAGGGGGGGGAATGTTGGACACCTAATCCACAATGGGTAGGTGTGGAAGGTGAATGGACAAAAGGAGTCCAAGAGACCACTTGGAATGTGAAACCAAGGGTCACTCCAATGTATTATATATATGCATATTTGTGAATAATATTGCAACTCACACTTATCTTTTCCATTGTTTTCTATTCTTTCCTATTTGTGTGTTTTCACCTTAGTCGAGTTTAATAGAACACTATCCTTATCCTGTTGCTAGCTCTAAAGAATAGATATGCAAAAATCGTTCCTCCTACAAATATAACTTCAAATTCTCTCCTCTGTTGTGATTATAGCTCTAATGCCATGTAAAAATTCCTTGTAGATTCAAGCTGCTAATGTAATTTACTAAAGATAGACTTGAATCTACTCTACTGATTAGCGGAAAAGAAAATCACGATCGAGAAGCAATATCAAAAGCATGCGACATGAATCAATTAACACACATAACACGAGGAAATATCTAGGGAAAATCAATTGCTCAAAACACCTTCCTATATGTATTGCATTAATTAGAAAATAGATAATAAATACAATGATTGTTCAAGGCTAACAATCTTTGCACAAATATAATCTAACTCACTGCTTCACAATCCCGCTCTAGTAAATACTTAACCAATTTTCCTACTTTCCAAGATCCTATTTCCTTTGGTATTATCCCCTATTATTTAGAGAAATTCCTCATCCATAATGGTGCAATCCCTATAGGTCCTTCTCTGACCACATGCGCCACCTGTAGAACTCAAATAATTATACAATTGATATTACATTGCCCTTGAAATCCAATCTCAAGTGGGTAACTCGTAAATCACACATGCATGAGTTAATTATGTTTGAATTTATCAGTTAATTAGTTGATCACGAAGTACACAACCCACTACTAGATCTCCCACTAGTTCCTCCAACGGTTGGAACTAGTTTAAATGATTTTAACTTAGTTTGAATGATTAAATATTACAACTTAAATTAAACTCGCCCAGGCTCATAAAAAGTAGGAAACCCTCTACACGACTCAAATTAGGCCCTCAACTCGAATTAACTGAGCCAACTAAGTCTTTCTAACTTAGTTAACACATTCTTGTTGTTTTGTGATGTGGAATTAAAATTTTCTCCTCTACAACCCAATATAGGGTACATGTGTAGATGTAATGTAAACATTTGACGTGTTAGAGTATAAGGCACATGTGTAGATGTAACATGAAAAATTTAAGGTAAGAAATGTAATGTAAGTAAACATTTGAAATTCCAAAGTATATTTATGAACACTCAAAAAAGAGGCATGGTAAATAAACAAAAATATAAATAAACAAGAGGTATGGTAAATAAAAAATAAAACCTCTTTTTATACTTATTCCAGAGGTATGGTAAATAAATAAAAATATAAATAAATTGGAGGTATGGTAAATAAATAAAACCTCTTTTTATACTTACTATAGAGGTATGGTAAATAAATATAAATTGACTAGTATTAAAGTTTTACCATGTCAACCAAAAATCTAAGAATTTAGCTCACTATACTTGTCGGGGTTGTCGAGGCCAATTCTAGCCTTAACTAAGCCATTCTAGGTTGTACGTTCCCTTTAAGGAATGTGAACCAAGATAAATCCCAATTTTTTTTCTAGGATTCCACACAATTAAAATATCTACACAAAATACATTATGCCTTTGAGAGGAATTAACTTGACAATTTCACATCACAACTATAGCTTCAACATCATTAGGTGCATACAAGTTAGCAATGCCCTTATCCTTATTATTGAGTTTTAATACCCACATATCTTTGTTGGATGAGTCATGTGGTCCTTTATTTAATGATCATCAAGAAACTAACTCAGAAGAGATAAGAGTGGTTTCCCCCACCTTACCCATCTTCATGCTCAGTATTCAAATTTGCAAAATCATAACAAATTTAATATAAGGTCAGGATAGAGTGATATCAATAACTTTAACCTTTTGAAGATATAAAAAATATGATATCAAAAATATTGAAAAAAAATTGTGAATCATATCCTTATCGATTAGTTATGTGAGACCACTTACATTCTGTGGAATGTGTTTCAATGGAAACTTTTAAAATAAACATCCATCAAGGGAGCTTGGCCTACCCATCCAAATTTAGGGCAGGATTGTTGTCACTATGACTACCCTACCCTACAAGAAGGAGAAACTAAAGAAGATAAAATGGATTCCTTCTCCATAGCTAAATTGGTCAACTTCATTGGCACATTACCCTTGTTTCCCTTCTTCGTCACCTAAATGCATTCACCATCATTGGCAAATGTTAACACCTTTTAGCTCTATGAAGCCAAGGTTTCCTTTTGAGGGCTATTTAAGGAATCAACCTTAGATGGCAATGAGAAATCCCTAATATTATGGTTTAGACTTTGAAAATAGAAGTAGTTGTTTGAAATCTTAATATACTTAAAATGTTGTCTAGTGAACTTGGGTTTGATTTTAATCAACACTCATTCTTTAAAATTTTGAGGAAAATTATTGAATGTATAAATATGGTTTTAGGGACAAAATATTATGAAATGTTGGGGTTTTTGGCATATGAATTTACCATTAGAAAAAAATTGAGGCCCAAAATAGGCTCTTAAGGACAATAATAAATAAGAGTTATGAATTTTTAAAGAGAAGGAAAAAATATTATTTTTTAATTATATGTTTGCATTACTTCTTTATATATTTACTCGAATGTCAAATGTTGGTACTTTTTAGATGTGGAATTTTAGTTTACATCCAATGACTACACACATTATACACTTTTGATAAATCCAAAGTAAGATAACTTGGAAATACAAATTTAGATGAAAAAACTATAAAAATAAATAAAAATTATTTAACCATTTTTATACTAATGACGTGAACAAGGAAAGTACCATGAAGCTATTTTTTTTTTATTGGACATGAATGATATCAATTATTTTTTAAATTAAAATAAATTTATGATTTTTCTTAATATTCTCAAAATATTGTTATTAATTTATGTTCTTTCTCAATATTCTCAAAATATTGTTAATATGTGACAAAAAGACAAAAAGGACACTAAAGACGTCGTCCATAACCGAGAAGGCCAAAGGCACTAGAAAACACATAGCACAAAGAGAACACCTGTAATCATGCTAGTCATCAGACATGGTTACATGCTCTTCAAAGTGATCCATCTAGGACTCCATCTTCTCCACCTTCTCCGTTAGCAGGTTCTGTCCTCACCAGACTACCAAAACTCGTTCTCGAACATGGCACTGAAAGTAGTGCATCTTGTTCAAAGTAGCTATGATTTCAGCATGTTCCTCTCAGCGGATTTAGTCCGTTGTTTACAACCGCTCCCGCAAGGACTGAATCAAATCTCTGCAATTCTCTAAAAAACATGGATGAATTTCCCTCGAAACATGCACCACACGACCTTCACTCCCTCATCGTCTCGTGTCACTGCGTCACCTCACCCTGCACCTCTGCTAAGGTTGATGCACATGTCCCCCACATCCATTCACTGAACCACCATGACCATGACCACAACCACCACACACACCGGACGCCACCTGCCTCAAGTACCCTGCCATCTTGCCACCCCGACGAGTCCCTGCAACCTCCACTTCCAAAGCCATTGTTTGCAATTGAGCCTCTCGATCCCCTCGGCTAGCCGAGTTGGGCCTAGCTAAGAAGGAGGGTCGTACTCAACGTGGGGTTGGGTGCATGTTCACAGGACCAACATTGGTTCGAGTCAAAAAATTAATGAGGATACATAAAACACCGACTACCTCCACGACTTGCCCTTCACACTCCAGTAAGACTCCCCACACCCGAATCTACAGATTCCAACCACCCCAATGGGGCTGAGTACTCTCGCCACCCTCTTCGTTTTGGCGCTGACCGACCACTACCAACCCACCACCCCGCAAGTCTTTCCACCACTAACCAAGAAACAAACTTCACCCATAATTCAGATATGCGAGGAATAAGAGGGCCACGTGAAACACCCAATTTCCCAACACACACTGAGAAGAATCCTCCTAGGGACACCAAAACCAAGAAAAAGATTCAACCTCCCAGATCCATAATCCTTTCGCCCAATAAAACACAAACTGTTGCACACCACAGAACGAGGAAGCCCAATTACAGGCCCAGAAGTCAGGGAGGGAGCGCCACCAACAGAACCACCACCAAACCCAACCATGGAGGCTTCGACGCTACCCACTTCTACTTTCAAAGTACCAGTAACAAAGAGAAACTAATTCACACACACACAAAAGCCTCCACAATTCCATCTCCTCCAGAAACCACACACCACACTCGCACATACACACTAAATTCCACCCTTTGAAAAAGAAAGTTACTAGTTTTCAAGTCTAAAAGCTAGGGAAGGAACACCATCGCCAAGGTCGCCACCTGCCCCACCAAAAAAACCATCGATGCTTCCTACTCTAGTGAGTTGAATAATAATAACATTTAATGAGCTGAAATGCAAACCAAATACACTTGCCGCGTGCCATATTCTGCCATCGAGCTTTGCCTCCCACGCTGGTCGAGGAAATGAAGGATTTCATACGGATTGTGTTACTCCCTCATGTACGCAGGACATTGCGAGAGGATAAGGAGGCCGGCCCTTGACCTGATCACCAAATGTTAACCATCATTACCACGTGGTGCCTCGCGTGTCTGGTTCCTCATCCCCATCAGGGGAATTTTTATTTGACTTTTATGTCTATAGTTTTTCAAATTAAGTTAAATTTTGTTATGATATATATATATATATATATATATATATATATATATATATTACAAGTATTACTTATAAATATGTTTTCATTTATGCTTCCTTATGTGGATAAGAGAGAATTTAATTGAATTTTTCCATCTATGCTTCCTCATGTGGAGGGAAAGGGAATTCAATTAATTTTTTTTTTTGTTGAAGTTAAAATTTGTATTACCTACAAACATGGGTTATAATTAGAGTTGGAATGGTATTTCGTTAGGCAATCTTGACCAAATGCACATATATAAAATTTTCAAAACTGTCCTGGTCAAAAATATAATTCTGTTAGCTAAATCTAGAAAAATAAAAGTAATAGTTGGGCCTCAAGGGTTTTTAGCAAACTAAAGAATAAAAAAACAAGACATGAAACTTAAGATAAGTTAATAGAAAATCTTCAAGAGACAGGATAAAAGTCATTGACCTCTATTTGGATGGGCTCCTTGTTGTTGCTACTAGGAGGGCATCCCAGGTATGGGGGAATGCCCAATTGTCTTTCAATTTTTCCAACCTTCTACCAATGGAAGCATATTTTCGTTGCATGAAATCTAAGGAGTATCGTACCAAGAAGAAGTTTAATATTCCAATATATATCCATTGTGTACATGTATTGATTATATATACCCCAAGTGTGGCCTACACTGGGTATCAATTCTGCCACATACGATAATACTTTCGAATCAGTGAGAGTACATCATTCACTAGCCAAATGTTATTCCACTTGGGTAAGTTCATCATACATTGGCTATAAGATTAGTTCCCAATACATCGTTGCAGAGCTTTCAGCTTGCAGTTGGGTCCAGGTTCACCCATGTTCCTAGAAATAGGTTGCACCCTGGTGAACCCATGTTTGCTGACATGGCATGGCTTCCTTTTGAAGCTAAGAGAATGATTCTGCGTGTTTAATTGGAGCGGGAGGTCCAAAGTCAAGAATTGGGTTGTCTCCAAAGAAAGGAAATAAGATGAAAAACACAAAGGAACAAGATACGAGATAACTTTATTTGACAACATGGTAATGAAGTAGTGAGTGGCATCTAGTTCCCTAATGAGGTGAGAGCATGACACTTACAAATGAAGAGAGAAAATTGAACCACTCGAGAAGGAAACGAAAGCTAAAAAGGGTAAACAAGGGGGGTGAACCATAAATCTGTGAGGAAAGTCCTAAAAAATGGAGTTTTAACCTTGTTGTGTCACAAGTGGAGGGAGGGAGGGAAGAATCGACCTGCATGGATGCTTCCTTCCACACTTGAGTGTACATAGTGGAGGCGTTGACTAACAACGGGAACGGTGCAAGGGATACGCTAAGAAAGACCAACAAAGCCAACCTACCATGTTCAAATTATCTAGTAACCATGTTTAAATTATCAAATAACTGTGAAAAATGAAACTATTATTATAAATGTTTATCTGAATATATCCATACATATTTATATAGAAAAAATGAAGGGAAAACCGAGGAACTATGCATATGCACTTTACAACGAATTAAACATTATTTTAATAAATAACACTATTCCTATGAGACTCTTTCGTTAATATATTTAACATATTTATTTTTGCCAACCTAGATTCATCGTAAATTTGGATATGCCAAGTTCCAAGTAGAATCAAGTCCAAAGTTAAATGGATCTTGATCCTCTTGCATTCTATAATGAATTTCCTCAAGCCTCTAGATAGGCTTCATCAACACAAATTCCATGGGCTATGCAATACCATGGGCCATTAACTTAAGATTATTTTTATCATTTTATTTTTGTCCATGGACGTCAATAACTTAAGATGATTTTTATTATTTTATTATTTTTATTTACATAACAAGACATTACAACATTTTTTCTATACTAAACTAGAAAACATCCCACACAATAAAATAATTTAAGACAAAATATTATATATTTAAAATATAAATTTAACACTAAAATTACTTAAACTATAAATAAAAATAAATAAATAAATAAATTTTAAATCATTATATATATGCCAAACCCAAAACTTAAATAGCTAAAATATATAAAAATAATAATTTAATTGAAACATGAAATACTTTTTTAAATTACATGTACATGGAAAAAATAAAATATTAAACAAATTTTAATTCCGTGCTTCATTCTCCATTGTTCGTAGTTGAAAAATGATGTGTACAAACAAGGTGCTCCAAGGTTCCACATCTACGTCAATAGCCCAACCCCAATAACGAATAAAGTTTAATTTACCTCATAAGTAACATGAACTTGAAAGGAAAAATAGATTAGTAACATTTATAAATTATTTTAATATATTAAAAAAATTGACATGTTTTATAAATTTATTTTAAAATATAATTAAAAAATTATTTTAAAATTTAAATAATAAAAAATAAATAAATTAATAAATAAATATAAAATAGTTATAATATCAATGTTATGAAAAATAATATAAAAAAAAATGTTTAAAAAAAATAAAAAAAATAAAAAAATGGTTTTTATTTATTTATTTAGATTTTTTTCTGGAATCTAAGTTTTTGTGATCCATCATATAAATTAGCAAAATTCTTTAGGTAATAATCACATGCAATAGAATGTGGTCGACGCGTTTCGAACCAACCAATGTGGTTCATCATCAGGACTATGTGAGAGATCAGATCCAGACATTAAATATAAATAGATGTAGAAATGGCTCAACTAGCCGTTAGGATAACGGCTAGTTTGACTTTGAAAAAGTAATTATTCCATTATTTATTTATTAATGAATTAAATAAATAAATAATGGAATAATTACTTTTTCAAAGTCAAACTAGCCGTTATCCTAACGGCTAGTTGATCCATTTCTACATCTATTTATTTAATTAATTTAATTAATTAATTAAATAAATAATGGAATAATTACTTTTTCAAAGTCAAACTAGCCGTTATCCTAACGGCTAGTTCAGCTATTTCTACATCTATTTATACTTAATGTCTGGATCTGATCTCTCACATAGTCCTGATGATGAACCACACTGGTTGGTTCGAAACGCGTCGACCACGTTCCATTCCATTGCATGTGATTATTACCGAAAGAATTTTACTAATTTATTTAGATTTGTTTTCTTTTATTTATTATTATTATTATTCTATTTAGATTTGTTTTCTTTTTATTATTATTATTATTATTATTTATTTTTTTGTTTTGTTTTGTTTTTTTTTTCTTCTGATAGTTAAAGTTTTGACAATTTTAATGGGTTTAAATGTGAAGAACATATGTTTCCTCTTACAAAGTAAGAGAGTCAAATCCAAAGGGAGATGGAGTATATATATCTGTTTAAACTTTTGTTGTGCCAAAAGAGGTATCTTCTCCCAAAAACAAAGGGGTATCATACATCGACTTAAGGTCTAACTTGACTATCATATATCTTCTCTCACAAACAAAGGAGTTGTTGAGATCTTCTGGATTCCTGTGTATTCTTATCAAGGGGCCCCTTGATAAGAATACACAGGATTCCAAAAGATCTCAACAACATGTTATTGACTGTGGAAACACACACACTCTAATTAAACAAAGGAGTCATACACCAACTTAGCCTTTAGGGTCTAACTTGACTATCACCTAAAAATTATCATCATCTTCATTATTATTTTTATATATCTTTATTTGTGAATATATCTACTTCAAGGGAAATTTTTTTTCCTAAATAACTTTCCTTATTTTATTATAAGAAAAAACATTTTCAAAATAATATTAAGATTAAATAATTTATCTAGAAAGATAATACATTAGAAATTATAAAAATATATTGATTTTGATCTTTTAATTTTTAATCTTTCTTTTTTCTTCAGTTTTTTTAACACAATTGAGTAGAGATTATATTAAGTTTGTGCGTGGAAACAACAAATACTTGAAAATTTTACATTTTGGTTTGCATATTTCTTGACTCTACGTCTGATATTATCTATTAACACCCCTATAAGGTTACATATTGCCTTAAATTTCAAAACATTTATTGAGGTATATAATCTACAAAATTTGCAATCAGACATACTTTAGTTGAAATGAGTTCTTGCCTCCGATGGAGACCTGTTGAGATCCATACATTTGTCCACCTTGGCTCCAGTTCACATTATCATAATCCCCTAGTCTAGTATGCAACATATGAATGTGTTCTTGTAATTCCATTATCTGACGAAAAAGTGCATTTGTGTCGTCCTCCTATCTGGTTATCTATCAGGGCTTGGACCTTCTCCATCTCCTACACAGTTTCCATCATTTGCTCCTTGAGCTTCAAATTCATCATGATCAAGTTGTGTTGATAGATATCCATTTTCTTCATTAACGGGTCAATCTTGTCTTTACAGCCGCAACGAGAATTCCATGCGCAACTGCAGGTACTCATAGCACCCTCCTGAGCTCTCCACATAGTGATGTTTCCACTCTCTTTTTTCGTCTGAGTCATCAAGTTCTCGCTCCTCAAAGGTCGGTAAACCCAGCTTGGTCAATCACTCTCCATAATTTTTCCCCATGAGTCCCAGTATGCCATGTAGTTATTCTCCCAATCTAGTGTAATAGGTGTAGAGATGCTCAACCCAGATACACAAAGCCTAGTCAAACTAGCTTTTACACTAGTTTCCTTATGCAATTGCAACAATGAATCTCTTGTACTTGGATCTAAATTTGTGCTAGTGGTGGTTGAAGCCATCAAACTGTGCCATTCACAAGTTCTTCTACCTTGCCATGGAATTGATCTCTTCTTAAACTAATTCAGATTTATGAAGGAATGAAATGAAATATAGAATTAAAAAAAAACACAACGATACAGTAATACTGAAATACATTAGAAAGATAATACATTAGAAATTATAAAAATATATTGATTTTGATCTTTTAATTTTTAATATTTCTTTTTTCTTCATTTTTTTTAACACAATTGAGTAGATATTATATTAAGTTTGTGCATGGAAACAACAAATACTTGAAAATTTTACATTTTGGTTTGCATATTTCTTGACTCTATGTCTGATATTATCTATTAACACCCCTATAAGGTTACATATTGCCTTAAATTTCAAAACATTTATAGAGGTATACAATCTACAAAATTTGCAATCACACATACTTTAGTTGAAATGAGTTCTTGCCTCCGATGGAGACCTGTTGAATCCGTACATTTGTCCACTTTGGCTCCAGTTCACATTATCATAATCCCCTAGTATAGTATGCAACATATGAATGTGTTCTTGTAATTCCATTATCTGACGACAAAGTGCATTTGTATCGTCCTCCTATCTAGTTATCTATCAGGGCTTGGAACTTCTCCATCTCCTACATAGTTTCCATCATTTTCTCCTTGAGCTTCAAATTCATTATGATCAATTCGTGTTGATAGATATCCATTTTCTTCATTAACGGGTCAATCTTGTCTTTACAGCCGCAACGAGAATTCCATGCGCAACTGCAGGTACTCATAGCACCCTCCTGAGCTCTCCACATAGTGATGTTTCCACTCTCTTTTTTCGTCTGAGTCGTCAAGTTCTCGCTCCTCAAAGGTCGGTAAACCCAGCTTGGTCAATCACTCTCCATAATTTTTCCCCATGAGTCCCAGTATGCCATGTAGTTATTCTCCCAATCTAGTGTAATAGGTGTAGAGATGCTCAACCCAGATACACAAAGCCTAGTCAAACTAGTTTTTACACTAGTTTCCTTATGCAATTGCAACAATGAATCTCTTGTACTTGGATCTAAATTTGTGCTAGTGGTGGTTGAAGCCATCAAACTGTGCCATTCACAAGTTCTTCTACCTTGCCATGGAATTGATCTCTTCTTAAACTAATTCAGATTTATGAAGGAATGAAATGAAATATAGAATTAAAAAAAAAAACAATGATATAGTAATACTGAACTTCAGTTAATAAATAACGAATGTTGAAAAATGTTTACAAGCAGAATGGAAATATACTACCTCGGGTGATGGTATCATATCTCTAAGAATATATGTGAGAGCTAAATGCCTTCTGAACTATGTTACGATGAGGCTCGAAGGAATTTTTATCACAAAGAAGAAGTGTCAAACCCTAACCCTACGAGATGAAGTGACAACGGTTTTGGGCCCCGTTGGGGTAATTTAGACCACCAAATTCCCTCGTAACTTTGGTATATGATATTCGTTTGGCTATCATAATACCTCTTTTTGAATAGATCCACGAGGACACAAAAAGAGAATCTATGAGTCATACATTTGCACTTTTTCGGTCTCTCTTTATTGCAAGAAAATGTCTTTTAGGACCGCAAAACAACTTCAGAAGTTTAGGACCTGAAAAACTGCCAAAAATAGAAAGCTATGCTAGAATTAAGGAAACTGAAAGGAAATAATGTTGGGGGTCCAAGTGGAAGAAGTGGGTGGCCACTAATATCCACCTGGATTCGAAACCAACACAATTTATTAAGAGCTAAATTTGCAGTCACACCTTCTCCAAATTTTGGTCTGGGAATTCCTTGCCAGTATTTAGCCCAGACAACAATGCTAATTGGTGGTTGATCAAAGGCTAAGAAATTCACAACTGGACACCAGAGGAGGTGTTTTTTCAATGCCCCATGAGTCTTATTGCACATTTTTTTTCAAAGTTCCAAGGAAGCATATATGCTAAATTTTATTCAAAGGATCAAATCATCAATCATCAATTTATTAAGTCTCTATAAACCCATTTTTCAAATTCGTAATGTAAGTGATGATAGTAAGACCGTGTATGCATGTAAAAACCTAGATAAGCCTATTATTTTCACAATAATTTCATCCTAGGAGGTTTTTCGTCTCACAAATTCATTTTTGTTTTTAAACACGGATGATCAACAAAATTTTCCCTCCAATCTCACCCCAAATCTGGGGTGGAATTATTTGTCAAAGTCTTAGGTGAGTCCTAGCATTATAGTTGAATCTTACGTAAAAGTGATTTGGGAATAATTTAATATAGTTGGATAAATTATTTTATTACAAATTACTTGGTATACTAGATCATATTGTGTGGCAGAATTGGGTATGTAATTTGAGGGTCCATATCGAATGGGTGTTCCCTCTTTGAGAGTTGAATTGTAATTATCTTATGTAAAAAAATATTTTAGTGCATGGTCCCTCATACTTAACACCATGGTTAAAATATTAGAGGGTGTAAAAATATTTAATCCCCTCAAGTGTCGATTAATTAAATTTTATATCAAAAAAATAAATTAATCCTAAGCCAAAGAATTAATTAATTAGCGTCAAAGTTAGAGTCCTAGAGAATTTTAACTCTCCAAGTGGAAATATTCGTGGGTATCAAAGGAATTAATTTTTGGAGGCTCCCCACCAAGGGAATATTGGAAATTTCAAGAAAAAATAGACCCTTGGGAATTGGTGGTTAAGCCATAGTCAATTTCAAAGGAAATTAACTCAAAATAATTATTCTTGAGCTAATAAAAAATGAGTTTAATGAGAAATTCGAAAATTCTTCAAAATAAATATTTTAAACAACAAAACTTAAAAGATCATCAAGGATTTGCTGACGACCGAGATTACTTTGACAAGGATCAAGCCAACTAGCCATTATTTTTCCACTTGGAGGATTTATCTATAAATTAGGAGTCATTTGTGTCTAAAGCCATTAGATGTTTGGCTAAGAGAACTCTACAGAAATGTTGATGTAACACTACTGTCCCGATCAGAACATTTTTTGAATCATAATAAATACTTTGGGGTGCAATTCATGGTGTTTATTGTCTACTGATTTGTGGTATGTGTTGGGTACGATGATTCATGTATTGTGTTTAAATTTTAATTAAATTGTTATTTCATTTTAGATGATAGGAACACTTTATTGATAATTTTTGGGCTTGTCTTAGATGATCCAATTCATTATTGTTCTAATGGTTTATACGTGAAAAATTATATAGTGTTTGCAAGTTCCCTAGTCCTTGGGCTCCATGTTCACAAAATGTGGGCATAAATTAACCGTGTTTGGACTGCAAATATTTTTATGGTTTATCTAACTACGCTAAAGTTGTAGCTTGCATTTATTCTTCAAAGTACACTTAGCCATTTATAGAAATATATCTAAAAAAAATATTTCTCAAAATCCCTTTCAAAAGCATTGTATATTGTACAGTTATAAATAACTTTATGTTTTGTAAATTATTTTTTATTACTGGGGTTTTGTGGTTTTGAGAATTTTGTATATATTGGTGTTTTGTGTATTTGTGAATTCATTTGTGCAAG
Organism: Pinus albicaulis; assembly: GCA_034641835.2. Lineage (NCBI taxonomy): Eukaryota > Viridiplantae > Streptophyta > Pinopsida > Pinales > Pinaceae > Pinus > Pinus albicaulis. The sequence continues at coordinate 1,646,198,309 of CM076578.1, read as the reverse complement.
TTATATCAACTGAGAAGATTTGTATTAGAGATATATCTAGGCCCTTAAGGGTAATATCTAATCTCCAAAATTTTTGCAGGGCCAACTACTGAATATTTTGCAGTAAAACTGAAGATTCAAAGCAAATAAATTTTTTTCAGAGCTGGGGTTTCAAGTTTTAGGGTTTCCAGGCCCATATTTCTTTCTCCAAGGCCAACATCATCCTCTCCTGGCCCAACATCAGCCCTTTCAGGGCCTACGTCTACCTTTGAGGACCCGCGTCAACCAATTTCGGCCTCCCTAGGGCTAGTTGTAAGCAACATGGACCTCGAATTTCCCTCCTTTACCTTGCCATAGCCTTGAAAGGCCTTATGATCCCCTTCCTCAGACCTCTCTCTCCTCCTTTCCTCCTTTTATCCTGAGCCACAACCCTCTAAAGGCTTGTGACAATCCTTTTAGGCCTACAAGCCCTAGGGTGTAGGGTTTGGGGCCTTTCCCAAGCCCTCAACTTCCTCTTTTTCCTAGTTCGTGGCCCTTGTGGGGCCCACTAAAACCCTTTAGGGCTCTTACCCTAAGCTATTAGGCCTATTTGGCCCTCTCCTTAGCCTCTAGGCCTCTGCAACCTTTCCCCTCCTCAACCCTAGGCTTACTGGGCCTAGCGTTGCCGAATCTTGGCCCTAATTTTCCCTTTCTTCCATCCACGTGGGTAAGTTTGATTTTGGGACTGAGTACTTGGAGTGTTTTGCATAAAAATAATCTCTAAGTTGGTGTTTTCTGGTGCCAAGCTCTTTGGGAAAATTTTGGCAGCTTGGTCAAGTTTTCTACGAGGATTTGGGCATAGGGTTTTCTCTATAAACCTTAAATTTCTCACTGTTATGCTTCAACTATCATATTCATCAGTTGTGATTGTGTGCAAGGATAAGAGATCAGGTTCGGACGTGATAGATCACTCGAGTAGAGCACAAGATCTGCATCGAACTCAAAACCCTTCCCCAACCTTCAAGGAGGCCATGGGTGATCTCATTTAGTTATAACATATGACCAATTGCTTGTTGCATGGTTGATCATTCGGGATTGCGATATATTTATTGTATTATTGGTCTTGTTTTCTTTTGTTTAGTGATATGGCCAGACACGATATCACAGAGCAACAATTCCTTGCAAATTTAGATGCAACATTGGGTTCATACTTATCTCTTCCTACTCTGATTTGATAGGATGTGAGAGTACCAAGCAACTGATCTATCTTGAGATTATTCAAATCAACCATTTCTTCAATAACATAGAATTTGGTAGTAAATCTCATGGGTATATATCTTAAGACCTCTTGAACAATCATATATTCATTGAATTCTTCACCAAGTCCTCTAATCATATTGGTTACTTCATCAACTGTATGGAAGTATTCTGCTATGCTTTCTTCTTCACTCATATTTAAACTTTCAAACCTCATTCTGAAGGTTTTATGTTTGGCCTGCTTGATTTTTTCATCTCCTTTATGACTCTGATTGAGCTTCACCCACACTTCCTTGGAAGATTTATAGTGCATAACCTTTATGAATTAATATTCACTAAGGCCAAAGAGAATGGCATTCTTGGTTATAGCATTATTGCCATACAATTTTTTACCATCTTCATCAGTGGGAGGGACATCAGGGACATCATAATATACAAGTAAAAAGCTCCAAACATCTGCTCCTAGATACATATGATAGGATTCCATCCTAACTTTCCAGAAGGCATATTTTGTTCCTTTAAATATTGGTATCTTGCTTAAGTAAGCATATTGAATCTCTTGCCTAGACATAATTCCTTATGGATCTACCTTCTAGTGGTTATGTTGTTCTTGAAGGAACTTAGATCTAATACCAATAAGCTTGATACTATGGTGATTCTCTACCAGAGACTACAACAACCATATGACTCCCCCGAGCTTGACACATCAATGCTATCATATGTTGCTATAACAACTAGCTGAGTGGACAACAATGTTGTCTTGCATAAAATCATGGTAGCACATACATCCATGCTAATATGGTTGACATCAATGTGAACACACTTGCTAATTGTTAGGAAATTCCAACTCCCCAGATTGATCTCCTAGCATGATGGTTGACATCAATGGCAACACACTTGCAACCACTATCCATCCAGACAATACCATCTGTCCAACACTTTTCACCCAACTCTTGCTGCACAAAGAGTGTTACGACCACTGGATGAGGCATAAATATGATCGTGTGCAACTTGCTGCAAAGTACATTCAATTTTCTGCAAGTACATTTAGTTTTCTGCGTAGAAATTTCAAGTTTCTGCAAAGAATTTTTAAATTTCTGCATATAACTTTCAGAATTTAACAACTTACTTATTAGAATAAATAGTAAGGGTTAGTTTGTATTCAGATCATAGTCTAGAAGCTCCTCATCCATCGTGAATTCCAAAATATGTCGTTCAAATAATGAATTTCACATAAACTTGAGACAATGGCATAATTAAAATATTAACTTAGTGATGAATGGGCCTAATCCCTTGGCAATAGATGTACAATTTTATCAAGTCTTGTTTAATGAAATGAATCAACTGAGAAAACAAAGAAAAAAAAAAACAATCCTAAAGAGAACCATTCGTTGTATTTTGTCAATCCGAAAGGGGACACCAAATCACACCTCTGAAAAAACGCCAGACTCTCGAATAAACTAACCCCCTCTCCTCTAAAAAAAACTGAAAAACCACCGCAGAGCTCTCTCAATATATATATATATATATATAGTTATAGTTAAGTGGGTGTAATGAAATGAAATGAAATTTTAATGTCCACGAGACTAAAAATAGTCTATGGGACTTCTTGGGAGGCGTCGCTTTTATCCTCCCCATTCGGGTTCTAGTCCCACCAAGATTGACATGCTCACTTCTTAGGAATAATTTCTACATGAAAAATAACAGGTTCACCTAGACACTGGTGATTTTTCCATAGATGTAGCTAGTATCATCTCTCATACAGTGAGCCACACACACATATACTCTAAAAAAAATTTATTGTAAATATTGAATTTATATATATATGGTTATTAATTAAATTTAAATCTATTTTTTTAAATATGATTACAAATGTGAATTTATTATTTTAATTTATATGGTCAAATGAATATTTGTTTACAACTACTATTTGTATTATATATACATTTCACATTTTTAGATTTAGAAATATTTTTATTTTTAATTATACATTTACTAACTAAATTTATTAAGTTGTTATATGCTTATCAATTATATGTTTTTAAATATCATGGTTACTAATATGAACCATTATTTTTTAAATTTATTTTATGTGATATGTATATTAATATTTTTCCATGGAAGATCTTGTTTGTAATTTTATTAATAAAATTAAAATTACACTATAACAAATTAAATTTAATTTTGCGTTTTAAAGGAACCCACATCTTACCTATGTATCTTATCTGACATATTCACAATTTGGGTATATATTACATAAACCAGATCCGATTGGTTTTAGATCCTCCTTTTTACATATCCTATTTGGATTTGAGTGAATGAACTAGGCCTATTTGGGGATTTGGCTGGTATATGGGACAATTACAAACAAAATATTATCATGGTAGGTATTATTTTAAATGAGGAGGACATGTTCACATGGGTTGGGAAGATGGTACAGGGTCAAATTTAGGTCAAATATGCTTATAGGTTTATTTCTTGTCCGCAACAGTTGAATGACTAATATGGTCGGTTTTACAAAATATGGTACTAGAACTTTCAATCAAACTAAAGTGCTTTGGATGGCTTGTCTGGAAAAATAAAATTCTTACCTGGGATAACTTGTGTCACCGAGGTTTTAAGGAGCCAAGTATATGTATATTATGTCAACTGGCACTAGAAGATGTGGCTCATATATTTCTAAATTGTCCCTTCTCATTTTCTATTTGGAATAGAGTATTAAAAATTTTAAAAATTCAGGCATCATGGGATCCTATTTCGGTGGATACATGCCTTAGGGAATGGTTCTAGGAATATAAGCCTTACATTATTCTTCCTTTTTATATCATGTGGGGGATATGGTGTTGCAAGAATGCATGCATATTTGAAGACAAACCACCAAATATCTTTAGCACATGTATGATAATTTTCTCTTCTTTCATGGAAATTGGGCCCGAGGAAAAACACCAAATATTGAAATATATCCAACCGATGAATTTAAAGAGTAATTTCCATGTTGGTTTTTTTGATGGTGTTGCTAATCACAATACTTGCGAATGTGGTGCTTTCATTGTTATACGTTTGGGCACGTATTTCAATTTAAGTTGGTCATGAGGAACTGGGTCCAATTCAGGGGCAAAAATTATGTCGTTTTGGGATGTGCTATTTTGTGGAAGAAGGATAAAAATATATGAAATTGATATTTTTGGTGACTCAAAAGTGGTGATCAAATGGGATTTGATGAAGTCAACATCTGTTCCACCCTCTCTCTCTTTTTAGATGAAGAGATCAGGTCATTGATGGTGATTTTTAATGAGATTCATTGTGCTCTTATATATATATATATAAGGAACATAATGGTGTGGTAGACGCTCTATCAATGGTTGGACACCTACACACGCCAGGGAAGATCAACTATGTGTCCTACATCAATGATTTTTCTCAAGAAGATGGAATTATTCCTTTCTCTTAATAAATCTTCTTTTTGATGATGCATAACAGACAATCTCTTTTATTTTTCTATTTTATTTTAGATTGTAAAGAAGATACATATTCTGATGTTGGCATATATTTTGGACATATTTGGGAAGGACATATGATCAATATGTTAAGGTTACTAACATCATTATAAATATTGCTATTATGAAGCATTTTGACAAGCTCATGGGTATGTAAACAATATTTTATTTAATATAAAGTTTGTTGGGTTTTTTCTTACTGGAAAAAAAAATGAATTGAATAAGTTTATTATTTTTATTGGTTTTTATATTTTCTTAATTTTTTTTATTAAACTTACATTAAATTTTATTATTATTATTATTAATTTTCATGAGGTAATATATATGTAGATCACATCCCGTTGGCTTATTAGTAGAGCCTAACCCCGAGGGCATTGAGGAGAATTGACCCCGTGACCCCCCATTAGCGAGGTGCTTTAGCAACAAGAATTCAACCGATTGAGCTAACCCTTGGGGATTTATTATTATTATTATCTAATATAATGATTCATTTTAAGGATATTACAACCTCTCTCATATTGATCTGACATTTAAATATTTATAGTCATTTATGGACACTACAACATCTCCCCCATACTGAGTTGTAGAGTGCCTCTTGGTGCAATATATATTCTATATCTTGATACACACATAGCTTATTCCAATCATCATTAAGTCCACAACCTAAGGACATGTAGTTATGATTTAATGACAACACTCCCAATTTTAGTGGCATGCAATATTGAACAATACTTTCAAAAACCTATGCACAACTTAGGATCACCTTATTTATACAGTAAAATTTTCCCACCTTAGGATCACCTTATACTAATACATTGGGTTATTAGCTAGTGATGTGAAAGTGTAGAGTTTGCACACTAGGCGTTTGACAAAATTTGTAAATGTATTGTTGCTTTATGGGGTTTAATGGTTGTAGGATATGCACGTAACGAGCTAGTTGATGAGACCTTGAGACTCTTTAACAGATGAAAAAGGTTAGGGTAAATCCTAATTTGATCATCTATTTGATGTGCAATCACTACATGTGTTTCCTTATTGGCTTTGTAAGCGAGTTGGGAGATTCATGGCCATGTAATTATAGCTGAATTAACGATAAATATCCTTGTAGATACCACTCTCTTAGACATGTGTGCAAAATGTGGTAGTGTAGAGATAGCACATATAATACTTGATAAAATGTCGAAGAGAAATGTGGTCTCATGTGAGTATACTCAGAATGGAGATGCAATTGAGTCTTTGAATCTGTTTTGTGAAATGCAACTAGTAATTTTTAAGCCCAATCGAATTGCAGTTATTCTCATGGCTTGAATAGTAAGTATTAGTAGCCTTGCAAAAAGGCAAGGACATATAAGTAATGAACAGTGGATTAATAGAAAAAATTTTCTCTACGCTCGAGATCACTGCTACAAAATCCCTCGCTTGATCCGCGATGGTGTCCTTGAAGGGGGTTCCTCCTCATCCTCCTCTTGACAATGAGGCCACGACCTTCCAGGCTCTCGTGGCTACATTATCAAACAACCCCAAGATCAAAGGAGATCAGGCGAAATTCGTGAAGAAATGGGAGGCTTTACCATTGGTGGTTCTCCACTCGAGAGTTCGAAGAACTACACTGGATTTTTATATTCATGTTTTGATAGGAAATTTCACGGGGATGTGGTCATCCCAAAAATCCATGAAAGCATGGATGGAAAAAAATTGGAAATCAATGATGAAGGGAAAATTTGTGTTATATGCTCGCAACAATGGATGTTTTGCATTTTTGTTCGATTTCAAGGCAGATAAATATGTGGTCTACAGAAATGGTCCTTATTTTTTTGGATCTCGTGGTATGTATCTGAAAAAGTGGTCTTTGGACTTAAACCCATATGCAGATATTCTAGATGTGGTTCTAGCCTGGGTGAAGCTACCTTGACTCCCACTATCTTGCTAGAATGATGATTGTCTTCGAGTGGTTGGCAATGGATATGGGAAATATATGGATAGGGTAGAACCTAAAGGCTCCCAGGTTGCATGTGCCAAAATATGTGTAGAGGTATATCTTGAGGAGGGCTTACCTTCTAAAATAAACCTTACCTTGGAGGATGGACTCATTTCCAAACCCTATATTATGAGAAAATCCCAATTAAGTGCACTTATTCCATGGATATAGCCATTTTTCTAGAGATTGCAAGACATATCAAGCAAACAAAGGTGTAGAAAAACCAGCAGATCAAAAGGCACAATGGCAGACGGAAAAGCACAGAGGGAGTAAGCGAAAATCAAACGCAGTAAAGAACCAAAATAAAAAAAAAAATAATGGGGCTTCAACCTCTTAAAATCATTTCAATGCCTTGAAAAATCAACTTGAAGCTGAGAAAGAGGATCTTGTATCAAATCCACCTAGAGGGGCTCCTAGTAATGAAGCATAAATTCTAGATCTAGAAGAAAGGGAGTTTAAGGATGAAGAGGAGGTTCCATCTTCTTAGAAAAATGAAAATCGATATCCTTTGGATCCAATCCAGATTGAATCGCAAAATGTCTCAACAAAACTCAATGAAACTTTACCGAAATCTAAAACCAACGAGGGTGGTACTTCTACAATAATAATAACTCACAATATGGCTCGCTCTTTAAGCTGGGTGGATGAAGGTAGTAGCCATGAGATGGAAAGAAATAAGAAAAAGAAGGGAAAATCACTTAAGAAGACGACAAGAGAAATCAAAGTAGAGAAAAACAAAAAAAACTAGGCAATAAACCAATAATCATAGAGATCCTAAAACCAATGGGGAATAAGGGATCATATGGATCATAATAAGGCAGAGGAAATCTACAAAACCCTCCCAAAAAATGATGAAGCTTCTATCTTAGAATATAAGGGATTTGGGAAGCCCCATAAAAATCCTATCAGTTAAGGATATGGTAAAGCAGGAAAGGTCATGGATACTATTACTTTAGGAGACTAATCTTGAAGAAACTGAAGCCATTAAGGTTGTTATCACCTTTTGGAGGGATATCTTTGGAATATAATATAACTCCATAGGAGCTTCCAGTGGAATAGGTATGTTTTTGTTGAGTTTTCACTTCAATCTCATTGAAAGTATTAAAGCACAATTTTGGGTTGTTGTGCTCTTGGAAAGAAAAGCTACAGGGGAGAAAACCCCTATTATCAATATGTATGCTCTAGGACTATGTGTCGAAAATTAAAAATTTTAGGATTATCACATCTCTCTCAAGGATAAATGTTGGCATAGTAATTGCATTATGGGAGGGGATTTTAATATTATCCTCATGAATTCAAAAAAAGAGAGGAAAATGTCTTATGTGAGATTCCTTTGAGGAGAAAATGAAAGATTTGATTAACGAGTGTGATCTTTATGACCTCCCTCAGAAAACAAGAAAGTATACTTGGTTGAATAAAAGTAATAGGGATAGTTACAGTGTAGCCTGCATGTATAGGTTTTTAATTCATAGTTTATAGTTTTTAAAAGGGATGGAATATGTTTCAAATATCTGGCCTCAAGGAGAATTCAATCATTAACCAATATCTCTAGCAATAGATTGTATGGAGGATCTAGGTCTGATTCCTTTTAGGTATAATCCAACTTGGACAAAAGAAGGAGTATTAAAACTGATTAGACAAGCATGGAAGACCTCAGTCATTAGACATCCTGCTTATGTATGGGAATCAAACGTGACAACTATAAATCAAGAGCTGTGTAAATCGGCTAAGGAATAGTCTCAACCCCCTGCCCAAAAGCGGATAGTATTAGCCCAACAATTTGAAACTCATCAACACCTAATGGAAACAAACCTAATGGAGAAATGGCATTTTGAAAGGGAAAAGGAGGTAATGAGAACATTTTGTGTTGTCAGCAAAAAGGAAGAAGATTCATGGAGGTTGAAATATCGAAGATTATGGCTTCAAGATGGGGAAAAAAGAACCTCTTTTTTTCATAAACAAGAAAAGGAAAGGGAAGTTTGCAATCAAATCAAAGAGATAATACCCAAGGGAACGTTGTGGTCAACCTCTTTTGAGGAAATCAAGCAAGAAGCATTCAATCATTTCCAAGCCCTCTATCAAGAAAAATGAGAAGTGGATAAGAATAAAGCTCAAGACTTTATCCAATGTGTTCCTTCCATTATCTCGGAATCAACAAATAAGTTATTGGTTAACCCAATAGAGGAAGCAAAGGTGGTGGAAGCAATTTGGGATTTGGAACAAGACAAAGCCCCAGGACTGGATGGGTTCTCTATAAGTTATTATAGATCTTTCTAGCCTATTATCAAAAGAGATCTAATGAGAATGCTAAACGACACAAGAAGCAAAGACAAAATTGGAGGAGGTACAAAATATTATTTCCTTGCCTTAATTCCCAAAGAAATGAATCCTGTCAATTTTTATCATTTTCTACCTATCTCTCTGTACAATGTGTCGTACAAGATTTTGACAAAGATCATAACATCAAGGCTTAAAAAAATACTGTCGAATTTTTTTCATAAAATCAAGGCGGGTTTATGCAACAAAGGAAAATATTAGATAACATTATTTTATATAGGAAGAAATTCATTTGAGTAAGGAAGCAGGTGAAGCCAGGATGGTAATCAAATTAGGCATGGCCAACACCTTTGATTTACTAAGTCATTCATTTATCTTTTTGATGTTTAACAAATGGTTTATTGTAAGGATTTCAATAGATGAGTTAAGGCCTATATAGGCTCCCTGTGGATCATGCATCTGGTGAATGGGTGTCCCTCTTATTTTTTTTGTTGCCTTAAGGGGTCTTAGACAAGGATGTCCCTTGTGCCCACTTCTATATATTATTATGGCTGAAAGTATGATATTTTTTTTTGAAAAGGAAAGGAAAGAGGGTAAGTTGATTTTTTTAAGCATTGCACAGAATATCAAATGGGTCAATCACTCTCAATTCACTGTTGACACTTTATTTCTTGGAGGGGCCTCTAAAATAGTAGCAACTTGCTTCAAAAGAATTATGAATGACTATCTTGATTAGGGTTGCATGGTAAATAAAAATAAATTCCATTTGTATAGATGGAATTTCCTAGAAGCAATTTAAAATGAGATCTCAAGGACATTATAATTTTGAGTAGTGAATGAATGGAAAGATTACAAATACATTGGAATTCCCATTTCACTAGGAGCAGCCAATGTAGATGAATGGGAAGAAGTCTTGGAAAAAATCGAAAAAAGAATTCAGTCCTGGGGTGTTCAATGGTTAAATGTAGCTGGTAAGATAGTTCTAATCAAACATGTTTTGTCTTCTCTCCCAATATATATTGGCTTGGGTCTGTTAGCTCCTAATTTGATTATACATCAAATCGGTGGTCATATCCAAAAGTTCCTAGGGCAAGGAGGTAAAAATAACGAAAAGTGGTTTCACCTAGTCAATTGGAATATAGTTCAACTTCCTAAACGATATGGGGGTTTAGTAATTAAGGACCCAAATATCATGAATCTGGATTTGGGTGCAAATATATTATGGTGTCTTCTTTCAGACTCTAAAGAATGGTGGAAGATGGCTTTTGTGTGGAAATATTTTCACAAAATTCGGATCCTCGGGCCCAAAAATGAATATTGGTCGGATCAGGGCTCTAAAATATGGAAACGATGAAAAACAATGGTCCCTATTATTATTGATCATTTGAGGTGGCATGCAGGAAATAGAGCTGAAATTGACTTATGGAAAGATTTCATACAAACATCTTTGCTATTGAAGGATAATGCAGGATTAAAAAAGATAACGAATTGGATGGGTTCAATAGGATATACCAAAATTACCGAAATTCTCAATGGGATGTCAATGGACATTAGGTCGGTTGGAAAAGTCATAATTTACCCCCCAACCTCATTTCTCAATGAATACATTTGATAAATTTGTTAAAGAGTCTAGCACCGGTCACAACCACACATCTAGATTAGAGAATTTGGAAGGGAAAAAAGAAAGGATTCTATTCAGTTAAGGAGGGATACAAAATGCTAATGCATAAATAAGCTCATCTACTTGCAGATAAATTGTGGGGAAGAATTTGGCATAAATATGAGTTTCTTAAAATTAACATATTTTGTTTGGAATTGGTTCATGGGAAAATTTTAACAGTTGAGAATCTCAAGAAGAGAAGAATATATTGGCCCTCCCGGTGTCCTCTCTGCAAATGATCTAAGGAGGATATCCCCCACGTTTCACGTTTTTTCGCTAGTGTTCCTTCTCATTATAAGTATGGATATTAGCCTTTGGTAACATCATCAATATTGATTGTCTTCTAGAAAATTGTCAAGAAATGTTTGATGGTTGGAAATCCAAATGCCCTTGGAATAGGAAATTTGATTCTGTCACTATGAGGAGTTAGATGGTTCTTCCAAAATTCTTTTGCTGGGCGATATGACTTGCTCGTAACCAAGTTATATTCAAAGTACTCGTCCATTAGTGACTACAATGGCCATTAAAGCGACTCAATTGATTTTTGGATCAATCAGTACTCATGGTTATGATTCAAATGAATTGGATGATATGGATCCAAATGAGTATGAATGGATCAATCTAGGTCAAGCTGAAAACTTCATATGAAATCCCCCCTAATATCTTTTTTGCTATCAGAATGGATCAAGAATAATTTTAGACATGGAGGAATAAATAAGGGTGTCACTCTCTCTTCTTTGATGTACCATTGAAAGATAATCTAGGGGAGGTTGGAGTAGGAGGGGTTCTTTTGGACCTTGCTAAAAAATAGAGATACAATATGCATGGGACTTGGGATAACCGACCAACAATCAAGTCAAATTATTGGCCTTGTGGAAAGGAATAGACTTGCTATTTCAAGGAGAATTCAACAAACGATAGTCTATGGAGATTTCATGATTGTCATTCAACAAGTGAGAAAACTTCAAGGGAACAAGATGCATATTCACTCATCAATTCTGTAGAGAATAATATTACAGGTGTCAAAATTTAATAAGGTGGATTTCTTCCCTGTCAAGCACCATCTCAATTTTGGTGTGGATGTAGTGGTAAACAAAGGCGTCTCTCTCACATAAAATTTTTTGGTCCTAGACAACTCTAATGGAAATTTCAATCTTTTTCCATGAAAATCCATAATAAAAATTGGGGGAGTAATATTTTTTCTTCTTAAACATAGAACTATGGCCCATTATGTGGTGGTTGGAAAATCAGGTTTACGCTAGCCTCATTCTTCAATTTCCATTCCCATATTCTCTCTCTCCTCGATGGGATTTGAAGTATGATGTTCACCTGGCTTGTTCAAGCATGGGCATGTAGTGGAAGGGGAAAATGGATCTATGTCCAATTATCTATTAAAACTAAAATGATGGGAATGTATATTAAATCTGACATTAATGAGATACGAGCATGTAACAGGTACAATTCGATTATGGAGGTGGAGGCTATGTGCAGAGAATTAAATGTTGCATTTGGAGGAATGGTCTTGTGCCCGCACAACTTAGTTAATTTCATTGAAATTTAAGAGGGCATTTCTATAATTTAAGAGGGCATTATAGAAATGGAGGTAGCAGGCTTTGGTTATAAGAATAGGCCATTTTGCATCGTTTTTCTCATAGTTGATGCATGATATCTAAAATTGCAGGTCTGCAAGGTATACCGCAGGTTTAGTTTCAACATGGCTCATTCATTTGAATAAGAAAAGGATGGATTTTCAATCCATATGGACTATATCATGGTGAATTCAGAATATATATAGTAACTATGCTTAACAAGAAGGAAGCAATGTGATAAGATAGTATGCAGGCTCAATTTGTCCTCAAGAATAAAAAAATTGGTCTTCTGCAGAACAAGGTTGAACGTTTGTTGTTGAATTTTGATCCCATGGCTAAATTAGAAGCCCTGTCTAGGATTGGGGAAGATGGAAGTAGACAAGCAATGTTTGATGGGGAAACACGATGGTGAATTTGGCCGTGGGAGGAGAGGAGAATCACAATACTGCTAAGGTGGAAGAGGAAGGACCGAGCGTTGCTCCTACACAACTGGGGAATATGGCAAAGAATAAATAAGATTTATGTCCTGATTCTGGTGTTATTGGGTGGGATAGTTAAACTATGTGTTTCTTAATCAATGTATTGCAATTGTGTTGTTATATTATGCTTATTTTGGTGAATATATAAACTCTATCAAATATCTAGTGTGTTAGGTAGTCAGGCTAGAAGAAAATAAACTCTTTTTTTGGGTTGATTTTGAACATTATTGATGAAGTATTTACTGAAGATGTAAAGGTTCTAGCCTTGAAACTAAACAACCATTACTATAAAATAATAACCATTTCTTTAAAAAAATAATGAATAATGGATTAGAGTTCCATGTTTATGTAATTACAACACTTATATATTTGTATATAAAGTGTGTTTATATAGAGGTTGCATGTCAGTATTAACAAAATATTTGAAAATATGTAAAAGAGATGATGTGTCATAGGATGCATTGATCTCAGAGATATTCGTGAAATGGATATGCTATTGAGGCTTTTCTATTGTTTCTTCAAATTTAGTTGGTAGGACTAACACCTAACTTAGCTGCAATGATGAGACTACTCTACATGTGCAAGGGAAAGGTGAGGGTACATTGGAATTTTTTTTCTAAGAGGAGGGAGAGGGAGAAAGAAAAGAAAAGGAGAAGAAAAAGAGGAATTAAGAAAAGAGGAGAAAGAAAATGTTCAGTAAGATGTTGGAGGAGTATCCAAAAATCATAAAGAAGGTTTTGGAAGAGAAGGTATTCAAGACACAAGGAATAAAGTATAAGCAACGTTTAATGAAATGGAGGAACATACTAGATAATGGGAGTATGTGAGTATCAAAGCAAAAGTACTAAATGTTGTGTAAGAGTAAAATAGTGATGGAGCAAGCTAAAGGTATTATGCAAGCAAATGCACAATTTTTTTTATGCAAAGGGAGTTTCATACATGAGCGTTTAGATTTTTCCATATGTGATGGTCTTATGTATGAGCATTGAGGTGTGTGCACATGATAACTAGTAGGTTTGGAGGTGCAAGGAAATTGTTGGCGCATATAAAAAATGTTGACATTGAGTAGTGAGCACAAGGAGACATTTTGTGGAAAAGGGAAAATGGAGTTTGACATAGGAAAGCAAAAGGTTGATGACGTGGAAGTAAGTCACTCCAAGGAAGGATGAGGATCAATCAATACTAACACGTTTTTGAAGTAGTGAGAAGTTCAAACATTAAAAGTGGTGAGGAAAAGAACATGAAACATGGAATAAAATGAGTTTCCTCTAATAGGGGCCAAGGGAAACTTGAGACTGTTGTTTCAAGAAATATCTCTAAGGAAGAGTGAATAACTCCAAGATGTTGAAGGAAGTTGGTTTTTGGAAAAGGTACACTATAGAGAAGCAAATGGAGTTTCATTTGAGTGATTTGATGACCTAGGACAAAGAATATAAAGGCATCATATGGGTGAGGAGAAGAGTTTGGGTCCTCAGTTTATCAAAAAAATGCATGATAGGTGTGGAATATAGAATCGAGGAGAGGCTCCAGAGTTAAAGTGGAAAATATACTGTAACCTCGATATGATCCATAATTTTGTAGTAATTTATATATTCAAATAATAAAGAATAAATATAAAGCTTCACAATATCATTTCTCCATGGGCCGAAAGAATTGGCTTGGTTCAATAATAGATATGATAGGAGATACAACAAAAAAGGATTTCAATAAAATTACCACGATCATAGAGGTTAAGCACATGGTGTATCATAATCACTACTCTTATATCAACTTGTTATTACTCTCCCCAAAATTTTGGAGGAGCATTGATGTTCAAAGACATAAAGATATTTGTCATTGTGGGAATCCTAAAATATTGAATGAGATCACTAGGAGAGTAAAACTTATGGATAAATAAAATGACACTAGGAAGGGGGAAACTAATGGCTACATAAAAAATCATGGATATGTAAGACTTTTTACACTCTCTCAAGTTGATGATCATTGTTTAAATAAATTACTAAGAGGTGGACACTAGTCGCTGTGTAAACTAGGATGGAAAACCCATAATCCTAAGGAAGAAAATTGGTTGTAACGAGGGGAAAATTGGTAACCCAAGGAGTGGGAAAATAATTAAATGAATATGCATGAGTGCGTGTTTTTCTAGCACAATAACTAGGCATATTTTATTTCATGAATAAAAAACACTAAAAGAGAGGGAAAAAAAAAAAACATGTAGCATTAATGGGTGTGTGTGTGTGTGTGTTTTTTTTGTAAGCTGAGTAGTACATTTCATTCATTCATAAAAAATGGTAGATTACAATAGATAATCTCTTTCGATGCCTCAACCTTCCCAATGGGAAACCAGGTCTGTTGGCCATCAGAAGGCACTATAAGCCAACCAAAACCGAAATATTTTTAGTCTGTCATATGCAACTATATAAGCTGAACTGTCTAAATCCTTAAAAATATTTGTCCTACTAAGGCTACTGCCCTCTATGTACTTCATCAAAATATATAAAATCAAAACAGTAAACAGACAAGGAAACAAACTAGCTATTCCTCCGAGGACTCAATGGGTGTCGGGTCTTTGGCACTAGACCTAGGAATTTCTGATTGCTGATGTTTCCTAAGAAGTTGTTCAATTCCGTTGAAATGACCATTCTGCTGCTGAACCTGCAATTGCAAGATCTAGAAGTATTTTTGAATTTCCTGCAAAGAAGGATCTACCTACATGAATTTAGTAGTGCATAATGGCTTTGGCCACCAAATGTTTCATCCGCCAATAAAGGTGAAGGGTTTGTTGATATTGGGATACCCTGCCTCTGGTGTTGCCCGGGTCAGGAACAATGAGTTCCCCATCCAAATTTGTTTCTTCTTCTTCTGCTTGGCGGGTGAGGGCCTCTTCCCACTTCACAATTACTTTCCTAAATTTCCTAAGAATATCTTGAACATATGCCTGAGCGACATCACTGATATTCTTGACCTGAGGTTTACAAACCTCCTCGGAACCTGGGAGGAGGCATATCATTTCTCTTTCTTATCCCCTCGCTTCTAGGTCTACCTCTAGTAGTCCCCCCTGCTTCCTCCTTGATGCTATTTTCCCACGCCACTGCGTTCTTATGTTGTGTAGCAACGCGATAAGCCAATGAATAGGATGCCTTTACGTCCCCAATTGAGGTCCTGATTTCTCGCATGAGGCCTGTCTTTGTGACAGGAGTAAGAACCATACACAAATGTAATGTATTATCAGTGAAGTGTAACAAATAAACCATAATCCGCCATCCCATATCACGATGATGGATAAGAACCATGCCCCCATCCAAGGTTTGATTCCAGATTTTCCTAGGCTTTCTACATGGTATTACAATGATTTTAACCTTATCTACCTTGCGCACCTCAGAGGGCTGGAAAATCCATAAAATAATCATAGAATCATCTTCTAAATTAACATGCAGGTAAGGGTGGTTTTTCCAATCCGTAGAATGGGTGGACAATATTTCCAATTCAAAGAATTTTCAACTGTAACCTCCCTAACTCAGACCCATATCCCTCATTTTTTGCAGCATGATAGCATACAGAATGGAAATTGACATTATCAACCTAGAGAAGACCTATGAAGACCAGCCACAACCCCAAGTAGATAGAGGAGTCAATGCATCCAACAAAATATTCCATTTCAAAGTTGAAAGCAAAAAAATTTCAGCGACCTCCATACTCATGAAACATAAAAGTGAGAGAGTCAGAATAACATACCCTTGGTTTTCTAGACGCCACAACTTGAGATGCTGAGTTCCGTCGATCCTGTCGACTCCAAGCCAAATGACTTACACCCACAGAAGAATGGCCTTTGAATAACAAAGCCAGAGTATAAGCTCCCGGTGGATTTGCCATTCCTCCATCTCCCAACTTGCCTTATGATGGCGCCTTCAGGAGTCACATACCCTGTTTCGCACACCGCCTTTGTCACCTCCATCCCTTGGCCACCTGCTGCTATCCAACCCTCTCTGCAGGTCATAAGGCCTTTCCTTAATTGCTGTAATCATGATCCACTTGGGGATATGCGACCTGATCACACCCCGATCGGGGGATCAATGGGTATGTTGACTTGATTATTCATCCTAAATTATGAAAGGTGGGTAGTTGTAGGGGAATTGATTTGTTGTTGAGGATTACTAGACATGAAAAGTTTTTATGTGGTGGAGAAACTACACACCATGAATTTTCACATTAATATTA
The DNA here is from genome assembly GCA_034641835.2 of Pinus albicaulis. NCBI lineage: Eukaryota > Viridiplantae > Streptophyta > Pinopsida > Pinales > Pinaceae > Pinus > Pinus albicaulis. The sequence goes on along the minus strand of CM076578.1, from coordinate 1,646,181,396 downwards.
TTATATTAAAAACATATTTTATGTATTGAATTTATAAAATAATTAAATAATAAAAAATTGTATGCATATAGAAATTAAGTACTCTCTCTCTCTCTCTCTCTCTCTATATATATATATATATATATAGAGAGAGAGAGAGAGAGAGAAAGAGAGAGAGAGAGAGATTTGTGTGTGTCTGTTACTTTAGGTTTATTTGGAAAATTGGGTGCTCGAGTAGATCTTTCCCATTTGTAAAACCTAGGTAGGTATTTTAATAGGGATTGTTAGTTTTTATTTGATTGGATCCATCCCTATTAGTTTAGGTAGAAGGGGAGGAGGATTTTTGTATGAGTGATCTAGAGATAGTTGTTATCACTCAAAGAGCCTTTACTTTTTCATAATGTGGAAGTAGTGGAGTTGTTATTGTGCCCTTAGAGATATTATGTAACAAGGGTTGAGAAGGTTTGTTTCATTGTTGGTTTAGGGTAGAGAAGGGTTTAGTGGAAGTTAGCTTCGGAAGGGTTGGATCATAGGTCCAATCCTCTGGATTTTGAAAAGGGTATTGAATGAGGCAATCTCAAGCCAAGTTAAAGGCATATCATTGGGAGTCCAATATTTTGAAATCCTTCAGGGTATTTTTACTCTAAGTTGAATAATATTGTGAAGTATTTTATTTTCAATGGTTTCTTCTAGAGAATGGATGAGCACACATGTTAGTGGGAATCTAAGTGAAATATAGAAAAATGTTGTTGGGTAAGGGTTCTGTGATATTCCTACAAAACCCTCCCAAAAAATGATGAAGCTTCTATCCTAGAATATAAGGGATTTGGGAAGCCCCATAAAAATCCTATCAGTTAAGGATATGGTAAAGCAGGAAAGGTCATGGATATTATTACTTTAAGAGACCAATCTTGAAGAAACTGAAGTGATTAAGGTAGTTAAAACCTTTTGGAGGGATATCTTTGGAATAGAATATAACTCCATAGGAGCTTCAGGAGGAATAAGTATGTTCTGGTCGAGTTTTCACTTCAATCTCATTGAAAGTATTAAAGCGCAATTTTGGGTTGTCGTGCTCTTGGAAATAAAATATACAAGGGAGAAAAAACATGTTATCAATATGTATGCTCTAGTACTATATGTTGAAAAATAAAAATTTTAGGATTATCACATCTCTCTAAAGGAGAAATATTGGCATAGCAGTTGAATTGTGGGAGGGGATTTTAATATTATCCTCATGAATTCAAAAAAAAAGAGGAAAATGTCTTATGTGAGATCCCTTTGAGGAGAAAATGAAAGATTTTATTAATGAGTGTGATATTTTTGACCTCCCTCCTAAAACAAGGAAGTATACTTGGTTGAATAAAAGAAATAATGATAGTTACAATGTAGCCTGCATGTCTAGGTTTTTAATTCATAGTTTCTAGCTTTTAAAAGGGATGGAATGTGTTTCAAGTATCTGGCCTCAAGGAGACTTCAATCATTAACCAATATATCTAGAAATAGATTGTATGGAGGATCTAGGTCTGATTCCTTTTCGGTATAATCCAACTTGGATAAAAGAATGAGTATTAGAATTTATTAGACAAGCATGAAATACCTCAGTCATTAGATATCCTGCTTATGTATGGGAATCAAACCTGACGACTGTAAATCAAGAGCTCTGTAAATCGGCTAAGGAACAGTCTCAGCCCCCTGCCCAAAAGCGGCTAGTATTAGTCCAACAATTAGAAACTCATCAACACATAATGGAAACAAACCTAATGGAGAAATGACATTTTGAAAGGGAAAAGGAGATAACGAGGACATTTTTTGTTGTTAGTAGTGTTAGTACTCTATAATTTAGAAGATTGGCAAGACTAAAATATAAAGCACAACATCAAACCACTTTGGAGTCCAGGACCTAGCCTTCCTAGACTCAGAGAGGGTTCTCTCTGTTTTATAATTTATGATTTAGCTTGAGGGTTATAGTTGCAGATGTTAGGCTAGTTATATAAATGAGGTTTTTATTTTTGGGCTGCAGAGGCTATTCCATTGGGCGATGGAGTCAAAAGCTGGAAAGGCACATCAAAATCAAGAGTAAATCGCACGGCAAGCTAACTGTGTGAAATGGATCTTAAGAGCTATATGAATTAGGAGGTGGAAGAAACAGAAAGGTTCAGTAGTGACTAAAGAGAAATTAAGAATTATTTAATCAGACTTCAGTAGAAAACATTCAGATTGTAAATGCAAAAAGAATTAAGGCGCTCCGACAGCGAATCTTAATCTAAAATTTTTGATTTACAATTAGATGAGCAGATACACAACAGAGAAAACAACATAAACATTTAAACAAATAAGAAACACGTCACCATTTTAACACAGCTCAAGAATCCTGTAACCAGTCTTTGATTATCAATGTCCAACTTCAAAAATTATAGTGCTCCAATGGTAGTTCTTACAATACAGTTGCTAAAATATCCAACCCTTGCTAATGAGAATTCTAGAAGTATTTAACTAACAACTAAGTCGTTTTTCCCTAATCTACTCTGGAAAACTTTATTTATTACAAAAAAACTTAAATTAGACAAGTGTGGCCATGCAAGGCCTGAATACATAAAGTCTCTAACAACACCGCCTGTAGAATTAATTTCGGTAACTCTTCAAGAATGTAAAAACTCAGGCAGCTCTTCGTGAATCCAACAAATGATTTGGAGGTAGTTGGGATGGTTGCGAGGAGGAAACACATGATGGCTCTAACATCTGGCCCTAATTTTCAAAAGATCGGCGTCAAGTAATTAAATTTGGTGCAGGGATAGCCACTTTTCATCGATTAATGATTGTGCTGATGTGCTTTGCTGCCTTTTCCATTTCTACCTTCATAACATAACAATTCTGCATGAACGCTTGTTAAGTCCCTATATTAATAGTGTTGTCCCTTATTATGTTAGTGTAGCCCCCCTTATTGTTATTGTTGTACCCTTGTAACCCCCATATTTTTATTATTGTGCCCTTACATTATTATTGTTAGGTCGGCTAGGATTACATTGTGGCCCCACTAGGATTATATTTGTGTCTCATGGACTTGCTATATAGAAGTATGTTTGGTCATTTGTATCATCCAAGAATTGTTCATTCATGTAATGTATTGGAGGTTTCCCCCTCAAAGTGGCTTATTTCTAAGGCGTTGATATCTCTTTTCTTCTATTTTTGGAGCTGGTTTCACAGCATTTGGTATCAGAGCTTTGAGATTCTAGAGTTTCGCTGCTCCAAACAGGTCATCGTGGAATTTTCGCTATAAATTTTTTTCTACGAAGGTTAAAAATCTGAAATTTTTAGATTGCGAAGAAAAAATCCCGAAGAACATCGTCACAAAATTTTAGAGTTTCGTTCGCAATATTTTCGGAGATATGATCTGTGCAAGTTGGTCATTTTGCAGGCTCCTGAATTTAACCTAATCAGGTCATCGTGGTATTTTCCCAATAACTTTTTTTCTACAAAGGTTCAGAAGCTGAAATTTTTAGATTGCAAAGCCGAACTCCTAAGGAACATCGTCGCACAATTTCGGATGTTTGTTCTGAATATTTGTGGAGATATGATCTGTAGAAGTTAGGTCTTTTTGCAGGCTCTTGAATTTAACCTAAACAGGTCATCGTGGAATTTTCGCTATGATTGTTTTTATACGAAGGTTGAGAAGCTAAAATTTTTAGAGTACGAAGCCGAAATCCTGAGAAACATTGTTGAAAACTTTCGGAGCTTGGTTCACAATATTTTCGGAGATATGGTCTGTGGAATTTAGGGATTTGTCAGGCTCCTGAATTTCATCTCAAAGAGGTGATTGTGGGAAAATCTTCATAGATCTCTCTCTAAGCATCGGATTGGAATGCCGTAAAAAGTGGCTGCAAGTACACAGAATTTAGTTGCTTTTCAATAATTTTCAAAGCTAAAGGAGGAAACAGTGACATGTGGCAAGTCGTACAAGTTCACTCTACTGAACCAGTCCATAATTAGGTCATCGTAGGAGATTGGGCACAACTTTGTCTTAAAGAATCCAAATTAGGTCAGACCTGTGGCATTCTAAAGAGAATTCAGAGGGCTACCTTAGTGCCAAATGTCAGATATTGAATATCTGAAATCACAAAGGTAATGCAGTTTCAATATCGAGCTCCTCAAAATCAAGAAAAAGGTGTGTATTTGGTTTTTAAAAATGCATAACGTTTGTTTGAAAAAGCAGTTTGAAGTGATTGCAAGGGCATATTTTAGAATTTTATCATATTGGGTTCTATAATGCCTCCAAAAAATAATTCCATACCCATTAAGCCCTCAAAAATCTATACTATGACGCATGAAGAGGAAGAATTGCAGTATGAGATATCAAAATTACAGTACCAAGTGCAACAAATTTTGATATTATGAAGAGCAACTGAAGATGACATAGATGGTTTAAAAGCAGAAATGAAGGCTAAGTTGGATAAGGATCATATAATAGCTAATATGGATGATAAATTAGTGGAAGATCATATCGAGCATCAACAACAAGTTCTCCAACTCTCAAAGGATAACCTAAATTTGGTGCAGAATCTAATGAAACAATAGGAAGATCAACATCACATCAAAAGAATTTCTGAAGTAGTCACAGAAACAAGAACTCGACAAGTACGATAAATTTCATAGTATCTCAACAAGTGGAAGAACTTTCCTGTAGAAGATTCCACATGGGAGGATGAGAATTTTATATAGAAGCATCAAGAAATAATCAAGCGTTGAGGACAACACTTGTTTGAAGGAGAGGGGCATGTTAAGTCCCTATATTAGTAGTGTAGTCCCTTATTATGTTAGTGTAGCCCCCCTTATTGTTATTTTTGTACCCTTGTAACCCCCATATTGTTATTATTATGCCCTTACATTATTATTGTTAGGTCAGCTAGGATTACATTGTGGCCCCACTAGGATTATATTGTGGCCCCATGGACTCCTATATATAGAAGGAGGTTTTGGTCATTTGTATCATCCAAGAATTCTTCATTCATGTAATGTATTGGAGGTTTTCCCCTCGAAGTGGCTTATTTCTAAGCCGTTGATATCTATTTTCTTCTATTTTTAGAGATGGTTTCACAAAAATGCCTTTACTGCCCGACTCGACCTGTGGTGTTTATTTGCTACCCAAATCCTTCTTGCCATGTTTCAACCCTTTTTTAAAAAAAATAGCGTAAAAACTCATATACCCAGACCTGAAAATGTTTAGATTTTAGTTCTGAAGTTGCATCGCATTCGCACCGGCATCGCATTTTGCATGTTTTAAAGTTTAAGATATAAGAATGTAATTGGCAATGCGATGCGAAGAGAGAGGTGACGTGGAGGAAAGGTGGGACCGACTGCATTACATATCATAGATCATAGGTTTTGTTATAAGAAATGGGGGTTAAATACTAAAAGACACGAAGTGCGAACTACAGGGATAAAGGAGGTGACATGGTAGGTAAGGTGGGACTGGACCGTAGCCCGCATATCACAAATCTTAAAGTTTGGTTATAAGCGGCAGAGGAAAACTCTAAAAGATGCGAAATGCGAAGCACGAGGAGAAGGCAGTGATGTGGAGGGAAAGTGGGACCAACCACATCGCAAATCGCAAACTTAAAGTTTTGTTATGAGCTCGGGGTTAAATGCAAAAACATACGAAGTGCGATTTGCGTTGATTAGAGGATGATGTGGAAAGATGGGGGCCACTGCATAAGCGAAGTTATAAATCGGCGAATGTTTTATGCGGTAAGGAAAAGTTTATGAGGTTTCATGATATATCAATGTATTTAAATGTATTTCAAATAGCTTGAAGTGGGGGGCGGAGCTGGTGTGGTGGGGTCAACCGCATCGCAAGTTAAACAAAATACATTGCAGGCGCTTCAAACGGTAAGTTAAAAAATCTATGATGTGATATATCGTAAATCGGTGATCACAAGTGTTAAGGTTTAGTTGTGATGTGAAAATTTATCTTTTCTGATATGCGATGGATGGTGGGGGGAAAGGGTGACATGTAAGGGAGGAATGACCCACTTTAATCGCAATCGAGGAAATCAGAAACAAAGGTAAAACAATGATGTAGCGGTGAAAAACGGTAAAGTAGCAATATAAAGCGGAAAAGCGGAAAAGGTAAGACTTCTTGTTTTAAAAGAGAAATGGAATGAAAAGGGAGTGTGGCGGGTGAATGGGTCCCACTTCATCACATATTGTCTTTCGAAAGGTTATATCATGAAGTTAAAACCCAAGGTTGGTTTTCGGAGGGGTCCCAAGGTGGTAGGCGGTATTGTGAAATGGGGGTGAAAAATCACTATGATTTGACACGTGGGAGTAGGGCCTGGACTTGAAACTGCCCACTTCAGACCCCCCTTCATGGTTAAAGTTTGAAGGCTAAGGGGGGTGTGAAATGCATCTAAAACCGTCAGATGTGGAGGTAGGTAACATAGATGGCTAACGTGGATGGGTCAGGGCAGGTAATGTGAGGTGGAGTCGGGGTATGAGACTAGAGGGGGTAAAATGAAACTTAGGATAAGAGAAATAACAAAGGGGCAGGGTAGAAGAATATGCAACGTGGTCGGGGACTTAGGATAAAAACATACCATAGGGTCCCAAACTTGACAACATACATCCATATTTAGACCTTTAGAGCAAAATTTGATCTTTTTCAGTCTGATTTTAGGAAAACAATCAAGCAATTTTTAGGCTGCTTAACTATAGTACGAACTTTGAATTTTTCCCTTTAAATACCCTCTTTTCTTCTTCTTTTGTTACTCTTTATATTTCTTTGGAAAATACCTTTGAATATTGACATCTATGTACAATATGAGAAATTTTCAAAGAGAAACTACACAGTCACCTGGTGATACTATAAATTACAGGACTCTAACAAGCAGAAAGGAAGAAGATTCGTGGAGGTTGAAATCTTGGAGATTATGGCTTCAAGATGGGGATAAAAGAACCTATTTTTTTTTTCATAGACAAGAAAAGGAAAGGGAAGTTTGCAGTCAAATCAAAGAGATAATTCCCGAGGGAAGGTCGTGGTCAACCTCTTTTGAGGAAATCAAGCAAGAAGCATTCAATCATTTCCAAGCCCTCAATCAAGAACAATGAGAAGTGGATAAGAATAAAGCTCAAGACTTTCTCCAATGTGTTCCCTCCATCATCTCAGAATCAACAAATAAGTTATTGTTTAACCCAATAGAGGAAGCAAAGGTGGTGGAAGCAATTTGGGATTTGGAACAGGACAAAGCCCCAGGACCAGAAGGGTTCTCTATAAGTTATTATAGAGCTTTCTCGCCTATTATCAAAAGGGATCTAATCAGAATGCTAAACGATACAAGAAGCAAAGAAAAAATTGGAGGAGGTACAAAATATTATTTCCTCGCTTTAATTCACAAAGAAATGAATCCTGTAAATTTTTGTCATTTGCTACCTCGCTCTCTGTACAATGTGTCGTACAAGATTTTGACAAAGATCATAACATCAAGGCTTAAAAAAATATTGTCGAAAATTATTTCATTAAGTCAAGGTGGGTTCATGCAACAAAGGAAAATATTAGATAACATTATTTTATACAGGAAGAAATTCATTCGAGTAAGGAAGCAGGTGAAGCCGGGATGGTAATCAAATTAGGCATGGCCAACACCTTTGGTTTACTAAGGCATTCATTTATCTTTTTGATGTTTGAAAAAATGGTTTTTTGTAAGGATTTCAATAGATGAGTTAAGGCCTATATAGGTTCCCCGTGGATCATGCCTCTGGTGAATGGGTGTCCCTCTTATTTTTTTGTTGTCTTAAGGGGTCTCAGATAAGGATGTCCCTTGTCCCCACTTCTATATATTATTATGGCTAAAAGTATGAGAATTTTTTTGAAAAGGAAAGGAAAGAGGGTAAGTTGGTTGGTTTAAGCATTGCACAGAATATCAAATGGGTCAATCACTCTCAGTTAACTGTTGACACTTTATTTCTTGGAGGGGCCTCCAAAATAGTAGCAACTAACTTCAAAATAATTATGAATGACTATATTGATTAGGGTGGCATGGTAAATAAAAAGAAATTCCATTTGTATAAATGGAATTTCCTAGAAGAAATTTAAAATCAGATCTCAAGGACATTATAATTTTGAGTAGTGAACGAATGGAAAGATTTCAAATACTTTGGAATTCCCATTTCATTGGGAGCAACCAATGTAGATGATTTGGAAGAAGTCTTGCAAAAAATCAAAAAAAGAATTCAGTCCTAGGGTGTTCAATGGCTAAATGTAGCTTGTAATATAGTTCTGATCAAACATGTTTTGTCTTCTCTCACAATATATTTTGGCTTGGGTCTGTTAGCTCCTAATTTGATTATACATCAAATCAGTGGTTATATCTAGAAGTTCCGATGGAAAGGAGGTAAAAATAACGAAAAGTGGTTTCACCTAGTCAATTGGAATATAGTTAAACTTCCTAAATGATATGAGGGTTTAGTAATTAAGGACCCAAAGATCATGAATCTGGATTTGGTGCAAATATATTATGGTGTCTTCTTTCAGAATCTAAAAAATGGTGCAATATGGATTTTGTGTGGAATTTTTTTCACAAAATTTGTATCCTTGGGCCCAAAAATGAATATTAGCCGGACCAGGGCTCTAAAATATGGAAACTATGCAAAAAAATGGTCTCTATAATTATTGATCATTTGGGGTGGCATGTAGGAAATAGATCTGAAATGGACTTATGGAAAGATTAAATACCAACATCTTTGTTATTGAAGGATAATGCAGGACTTAAAAAGATAAATAATTGGATGGGTTCAATAGGATATAACAAAATTACCGACATTCACAATGGGACATCAATGGACAATAGGTTGGTTGGAAAAGTCCTAATTTACCCCCCAACCTCATTTCTCAATGGACACCTTTGATCAATTTCTTAGAGAGTCTAGCACCGATCACAACCACACATCTAGATTAGAGAATTTGGAAGGGAAAAAAGAAAGGATTCTATTCAGTTAAGGAGGGATAGAACATGCTAATGCATAAATAACCTCATCTACTTGCAGATAAATTGTGGGGAAGAATTTGGCATAAATATGGGTTTCTTAAAATTAACATATTTTGTTTGGAATTGGTTCATGGGAAAATTTTAACCTGTTGAGAATCTCAAGAAGAGAAGAATATATTAGCCCTCTCGGTGTGCTCTCTACGAATAAACTAAGGAGGGTATCCCCCAAATTTTTCTCTAGTGTTACTTCTCATTAGAAGTGTTAGTACCCTATAAATTATAGGATCTCAAGGTGATTGGATACTTCATAATTCATGCAAAGTTTCCATTATTGAAAGGCTTTTCAAAATACAAATGATTTCAAATAAAAAATATGAAAAGAAAGAAAAGAGGGTATAAAAAACAGAGAAAAGAGAAAAAGAAAAAGAAAAAGAAAACCCCAAAAAGAAATAAAACTGAAAGTGTTGCAAGTTCAAATGGCACTACTCATTAGATAAGTTTGTTCAGTCACATAGATTAATCATGATTGGATAGTTTTCAATTTCTATTGATAGGTTAGAAAATAAAGATGTGCCAAACTGTTTAATCTTGGCTTATCAGTAGATAGGTAGAAAATGAAATTGACTCAACAGTTTAAACTGAGTCAATGGCTGAAATAAGGTTAGGTGTTAGGTTAGAAATTCAAAAAGAAAAATGATTTAAGGGTTTTCTAGTCCAAATTCACCCTGAAAAGGAAGAAAAAATGTTAGATGAGTAGCTTTGGGTAGGTAGATATGTTGAGAAGGAAGACTGGAAGGAAAATTGGAAGACTATTCCACCAAGTACAACATAAAAATGGCATTTTCTCATAGTGGAAGAAAAAGATCAAAGAGACAAAAGGTATTTTATTTATAAAGTCGGAGAATGTAATTTATCTCTAAGTTGGAGAATGTGATTTATATGAAAACATCATATTATTATGATTATTTCTTAAAACTCCTGATAGTCGTATTATCCCTTTATCACAACCCCCCAAACCCACATATTTTCATTTATCCTAAGTCCTAACTACCCCCTGACACTCATTGATTTCCCGACCCCACCATTGCAGCCATGAGTCTCTCAAAATTGTAGGTGACATTTTCCAACACACAGTCACAGTTGAAGGTGGAAAATATCTCCTCCATGGCCAAAGAATTAAGGATAAAATATCTGGAGGATTTAGTGATGCAATTCGGGTACAATCCATCAAATATAGCAGTGGCATAAGCACTTGTGAAGAAGAAGAATGTAGACATAGCTGCTTTGAGGAGGCAACTCAAGATGCCAGTGACAGAAGATCCTATGGCCAAGGAGATAGAATCAAATGAAACGCAGAAGGCAGAAATGATGCAACTGATTGTCGAACAAGCATAAAAAGTTAAGAAAATGGAGAGTAAGATGGAGAAAATGATAAAGGAAAGACAAAAAGCAATAAGAGATGCAGTGAAGGGAGCAACAAAAGAAGCAGCTAAAGCCATGATTCCAGTACAGGCAGTCCCTCTTACAGTGATTCTAGCATCTACAACAAAAACAGGTAGACCAGGTGAAGGCACTGAGTAGTTAGCTAAAGCTATGGAGAACATGTCCTTACAGACAACAAAAATTTAAAAGCTGCAAGATCAATTCAATGACCTACAAGAGCAGTTTGAAAGGAAATATTCAGCACATGCCACAGAGTTACAGATCAGTAAAAAGTTAAATGAAGGTTTTAAGAAGTCCCTTTAGGAGTCCTCGATTGGAAGCATGGTATGAAGAGTTTAAAAAATTATTTGGTTGGTTACAATTGAATCTATGAATGATATATGATCATCAATTCAAATAATTTTTGAATAGAGGGATTTAATTGAGTTAGTAAAAGTTCCATTGAAAAGGAAAATGATGAACTTGGGGATACGCCCCAAACTACCAACAATATCATTAGATTCCTGAATTCTAAAAGTAGTCATGAATTGGAGCAAGTGCAAGTAGAAGACAGAACAACCACCATACTTGAGGTAAAAAAAGTGTTAAACAAGAAGAGTCTAGTTACACAGCTAGAAGAAAGATACCATCTGCTGGATATTGGAGTAAGTAGATTTTTGAATAGGATTGAGCCACTGAACAAAAAAGGATTGCCTTCCTTATTTGTTATCAATGATAAGCTGATGCCTAGGACAGATTATGTAAAAAGGCTCATAGAGATTTCAAAGGATACATCCAAGCATAAAAATACGAAGAACACTATGATAGGGAAAGCCTTTTATGAAGTTATCAGCAATGACGTCTTCATACAACACGAAATTTAACACATCTTCCAGTTGAGGCCCACATTTTTGAACTATACCAAGACGGATGAAGTCTACAAAAAGTTGAACAAAACTAAGATTCCGACTCAAACACAATGTGGAAAATTTTAGACTCCAAGAAGGATGGCAACTCAGCATGGTGACAAAATAGGCAGCTTAGTGAATTATCTACATCAACAGATCCAGTGTGTCAGAACAACTCAGCAGTATCGAATTTTCCAGCACAACAGACCGCTACAACACTAAATAACGACTTTTATAATGATTCTAGGCATCTGTTAAAAATGTTGTTACATTGAGTGACAGTTTCATAGTGAAGTTCAGACATCTGTTAAAAAGGCGCTACAATGCGTCCATGCATGAGACACACAAGTCAAATTTTAGTTACATTATAATAAACAAACCGATTGCCCTTTTGATAAGGGAAATCAGTTGCAAATAGTTTAAATATAGCATTTTTTTTTTTTTTTTTCAGTATTAGGGGTTGGAACTTGGTTTTGTAAGCGCTTTTCATTGCAAATATTTGTAATTCTCAAGCTGGAGCATCAGTAAAGATATCAGTCTGCAAGATTCATGTGTTGCGTAATCGTGGTGATGTTTTTCCTTATTCATGTTTAATGTTTTCCCACTGTAATCTTTTCATGTGCATCATTTCAAATTCTAATTGTAAAATAGGAAGATTAGATTAATATTTACTGTTCAGAGTACCTTAATTATAGTTGTATTTACAATTTTAATGTTTTATTCTGATGTATGGTTTAAGAATTCTTAATTTCTCTTAAGTAATTACTGAAAGTGTTTTCTCCATTTCATCATTCCACTCAGTTATAAACACCAGCATTCACAACTAGCTTGCCTTGCATTTGTTCTAGAATTTGATGCATATACCTAGCCTATTTAGACTCCATAGACTAATGGAAACTGTTTAGAGAAACCCCTTAAATCCAACCACGAACAATCAAACAAAAACAACTCTTATAATTAATCTAACTAGCCTAATATCAGAAAGCTTAAAACAAATCTAAATCTTATATAGAGAGATCCATATATGAGTCTAGGAGGGATAGATCCTAGGCTTAAAGTGGTTTTTGATGTTGTTATTTATAATTTATTCTTGCCAATATTATAAATTATAGAGTGATAACATAGTGGCGACCATACTGAGGATATAACTGAAAATTTTCAATTTTCATCCGAATTCAGAAAGCCCCAGCTAAAAGGCACTGTGTGATACAACTTTGTTTTAGAGATTGGTTTCTTTCAGTCTTCAATAATAATTTTGTCTGTGATTTTGAACTAAATTTTGGATCCCAAAATAATATCCACCATATCCCATCCGGATCCAAATTCCCATCCTTTTGTAGACAATCCTGAGAAGATCTTGAGGAAAAATCCTAGAACAGAAAGTCAAACTAGTAACAGAGTTCTTTGCAGGTCTATCTCCTTACCCGATAACTTTGTCACGTTGCAAGACATTCAATTTGATTTTCATTTTTAACAAGGTCTTTTTAGAACCAAATCTCAAAATTGCACTGACCTTACAATTTTTTATCCATCCATATTTCATACCTCTACCCATCCAACTTCACCCACCGTTCATCTACCTCCACCACCTCCACCAATCATGGTAGCTAGATATGCCCCATTGGTGCTGCCATCACGTTTACCTCCTAAGCCCCAGGATTACCAATCTAAGATCCCAGAATTCGATAGCACTGGTCCTGTGACTTCCCAACAACACATAGATAAAATGAATGGCTGTTTTGACTTGCAAGAAATTGACGATGACATTGTCAAATTGAGAATGTTTGCCCAGAGTTTAGGAGGTGAAGTCAGAAAATGGTTTAAAGGTTTAACTACAAATAGTATTCATGATCTCCCTAATTTTCACCAAGCATTCATAAACAGATGGGAAGTCAAGAAAAATCCACTGCAGATTTTATCAAAATATGAAACTATTAAGAGATCTCTAGAAGAGAGTGTGCAAGACTACTGTACTAGATTTAATGGCATATACAATGCACTCCCTGCTAATATGAAACCACCCCAAGGGATAGTTCTGCTTAAATTCCCAGATGGATTCGACCTATACATGGCCTATCAACTTAGGGAAAGAGACTCATCAAATTCAGAGGAAATGCAAAAATATGTTATGAGTGTAGAGGCTAGTTTATTAGCTAAAAGGGCTAGGATGAGGACTGAGAGGAGAGTCACAATAAGAGAAGAACCTGTAGCCTCTACATCTGATGCCAAAATTGACAATTTGGTAAGGACTATGGAAAGGATGATGGAGAGGATTAGTCTGAATGAAAGAGAAACACCTAGAGAAAATCAACTAGCACCTAAAAACAGAAATCAGAACCTGAGAAGAAACCCTCCATAGGTTAGACAAAAAGAGAAAAGAGGTCCTGATCAACATATTAGGCCTCCTTTTCAAGAAAACTATGCCGATGAAGATGAAGGAATAGTGGAGGAAGTTGAGGAAAATCATATTAATTTGATGGGGATTAATGAAGATGATTCTATTTTTCTCACTGAAGAAGAACAAGACTTGTTTTCACTAACCTAAAGAGACCTCGGATCCAAATAATCTGATGATTACAGACTAGGTTTTGAGAATGCCATTATGGAGGTCCACAGACAATACAAATTAAGAAGCGAGAAAAATTTAGATAATTCTAATAACAAGAATTTAGAAAATTCTGCCAAGAAAGTATCTGAATCCGAAGTCAAGAAAACAACAGAAAACACCAAGAAAAATGAAAATAACCGGGAAAAGAAAAACAAAGAAAACAGTACCAAGAAGGCAGTAGATATTCCAGCCAAAAACGCTCAGATTGACATCCCTAGTACAAGAAAATAGACTGAAGTTACCCAAATAATAGAGGCTAAAAGAATTGATTTGTCAAACACACTGAAAACTCAAACACCATTCAGTATTGAGAGTGAACTTGCAAAAGTGAATATATCTATCCCTCTCACTGGATTAATCAACAAAAATGTCTACAGATCTCAGGCGAAAGTGTTGGATATAGGGGAGGTTACAGATATTGTCAATTTAAATGATGACCAGCCTGAACTTTTGTTTGGGCCAGAAGTTGATGGCAAACCCCAGGAAGGAGGTGTCCCTCCTTTTTATGTCAGTTTAAACATTCATGACAAGATTCTTCACAATGCCATGTTGGATTCGGGTGCATCACACAACCTTTTCCAAAGGCTGCCATGGAGAAACTTGGCCTTGAAATTACTAGACCTTATAAGGATTTATACTCTTTTGACTCTAGTAAAGTTAGATGTCAAGGTCTTATCAAATATCTTTGTGTCACTCTATCTCAGATACTTGCAAAGAGTTTAGTGATGGATATTGTTGTAGCTGACATTACCCCTAAATATGGAATGCTTTTATCTCACTCATGGGGAGAAAAATTTCAAGGGGACTGTAATTGGACATGACATATGCGAAAATTCCGGTGTTTGGTCAGACAAGAAGACTATATAGGGAAACATTAATGAAGTACATGGTAAGTAGCCAAGAGAAACCTCACAATTACCCTCTATACTCTATTCACACTGACCTTGATTCTTTCATTTTGTATAATGATGGAATCGTTGATTCACAATTTTCCCATATAGAAAATGATTCCACATAAAATAATGACACTCAAATACAAACAGAACAACCAGATCCAGCAAATGAACCTCTTTGGAACATGAGTTTTGATGGCTCATGTGGCAAAGCTGGCTCAGGGGTAGGCATTTGGGTGTATAATGCAGGAAAAAATAGTGCACAGGGTCATTCATACAAATTAAATTTTCAGTGCACAAACAACAGTGCGGAATATGAAGCTTTCCTTTTGGGATTAAAAATGTTGAAAAAATTAGGAGCAAAAAGGATCTATGTGCATGGGGACTCTGAGTTGGTCATAAAACAAGTTAAAGGACTATATGCAGCAAAACATCCTAGATTAAGAGCATATAGAAATCTTGTCCTTGATTTCTTGAGAACTTTTAATGAATATGATTTAGTAGTAATTCCCAGAAATTAGAATGTCCTAGCAAATGGCCTAGATTTTTCAACAAGTACTTGTAAACCACCTCACCCAAATAAACAACATACAATTGAGGTCAAACATCGTCCTTTTGTGCCATATAACATGAGGTACTAGCAGGTTTTTGGCAGTGACAAACAAATCGAGAGCTTCCTACAATCTAAAGATGAATTTGAAGACAGTAATATAGACACGGATTGTGAGAAAGATAGTCTTACTGATGAACAAAGTACTGAAGAAAAAAAAGCTATTGTTTTAGAATCTTCTATTTTAGAAACTTTTGTTTTAGATGTAAATACCAATGTAAATATTCCAGATAACAAAACTGTACAGAATACAAAAAAAAAAGACCTGGAAAAAGAGTAATTTGAAATACTCCAACTCAAAGACAATAATTTGCCTAGAGGGCTGGTCCCTTTAATGGAATTATTTGACTTTAATGATGTGGCAAATAACCCAAAATGGAACCAACTGGACCAAACATTGAGGAATATAACATAGGCACTGAACATACCCCAAAATCATCAAATTTTCTAAATATCTACCTATTATTACAATGAGAAGATATATAGCCTTATTCAAAGAATTCATTGATGTGTTTGCATGGAGCTATGAGGATTTGATGTCCTATGATACAAGCATCATTCAACATAAAATTCCAATTAGAGAAAATAAAAAACCATTCAGACAGAAATTGCGTAGAATAAATCCCGTTTTGATGCCTTTAGTCGAGAAAGAAATTAAAAAAGATGTATGAATAAAAAATCATAGTACCACCCAGATACTCCAAATGGGTTTCTAATATTGTCCCACCTAGGAAGAAAACAGGCGAAATTAGACTTTGTATTGACTTTATAAATCTTAATAAAGTATCTCTTAAGGATAATTACCCTTTACCGAAAATGGATCACATATAGCAAAGGGTAGTGGGTTCTAGTAGGATATCTTTGTTATATGGTTTTTTTGGTTACAATCAAGTGTTGGTACACCCTTATGACTAAGATAAGACAACTTTTACAACTCCTTGGGGGACCTTCATGTATGTGAAAATTCCCTTTGGATTAATGAACGCTGGAAATACCTTTGATAGAGCCATGGACATTGCATTTGCTGATGAAATTGGCCACTTTATTGTGATTTATTTGGATGACATCACTGTGTTTTCTAAAACTGATGAAGAACATTTAGCACACTTGAGAAGAGTTTTTGAAAAATGCAGAAAAGTTGGAATTTCCCTTAATAAGAAAAAAATATTTGGATTAGAAGAAGGAAAACTATTAGGACATATTATCTCTCAGGATGGGATCAAAATTGACCCTAGCAGAATTGAAGGAATATTAAAAATCAGCCATCCCAGAAATCTTAAAGAACTCCAATCATTCATTGGTAAAATCAACTTCCTAAGGAGATTTATACCAAACTTGGCAGAACTCTTAAGGAACAATACCAGCATGCTCAAGAAAGAATCAGAAATAAAATGGACCATAGAAGCAAAACAATCTTTTGACTTAGTCAAGCTAGCATTGACAAAAGCCCTAATACTAATCAGTCCAGATTTTACAAAATATTTCATGATTTTTTCTTTTGCTTCTGAACATACTATTGCTGTTGTTTTATTACAGAAAAACAGTGAAGGACATGAGCAACCAATAGCCTTTTTTAGTAAGGCATTAAGAGATGCATCATTGAAATATAATATCATGGAAAAATAGGCTTTTGCTTTGTTTAAAGCATTGAAAGATTTTAGAGTCTACATTATACATTCACATATCATTGCTTATGTTCCAAATGCAGTTGTCAAAGATATCTTAACACAAAACGATCCTGATGGAAAAAGAGGAAAGTGGATTGCAGTGATCTTAGAATATGATTTGGAAATCAAGCCTACCAAGTTGATTAAAGGCCAGGGATTAGCTAAATTGATGGCATAATCCAACTTTCATGAACTAGACATCAACATGGTACATTCATTAGATGATCAAGAGGAACTGGCGACTCCACCGATTGATGAAGCATTCTTGAATTCTCCATGGTACGCTGATATTTTGTATGTATTGTCAAACTTGAATGCTCCTTGTGGTTTGTCTAAAGCAAAGGCTATATTTCTGAAACTTAAAGCTGTTAAATTCTGCATTTTGGACAATACTTTGTATTGGAAAGACACTGGGGGTATTTTTCTTAAATGTTTATTAAAGGATGATGTAGATAGAGTAATGCAGGGGTTCCATGGAGGTGACTGTGGTGGCCATATTTGTTGGAAAACCATTGCTAAAAAGATCATGAGAGCTGGTTTTTACTAGCCCACCCTTTTTCCTGATGTCCATAATATGGTTACTGCTTGTCATAAATGTCAAATCTTTGAAGGAAAGAGAAAGCTATTTCCCTTACCCCTAAAACCTATTTATTTGGAAAGCCCATTCCCACAACAAGGATTAGAATTCATAGGAGAAATTCACCCCCATCCTCTGCCCAACATAAATGGATCCTCACAGCTACCGATTATTTCACCAAATGGATAGAGGCCACCCCTTCTAGAAATGCCACTGACTCTATCATAATAAAATTCCTAGAAACCAACATCCTTTCTAGATTTGGTTGTCCTAGAAAAATCATTACAGACAATGCTGCAGCCTTTAGGTCCAAAAATAAGGTTGATTTCTATCACAGGTACCATATAACATTGGGGCATTCAGCAACATATTACCCTCAAGGTAATGGATTGGCGGAATATTCTAATAAAAGCCTAGTGAACATCATAAAAAATATTCTGGAGGAGAATAAGAAATCATGGCACAATAAGTTGATCAATGCTCTTTGGGCTGATAGGCTCACCACAAAGAAATCGATTGGCATGTCTCCATGCCAACTGGTTTATGGAATGGATGCAGTGTTTCCTTCTTCCTTGGGAGTTCCAGTAATGAAGATGGTCCAAGAGATTCAAGTTGAACCCAATGACATTCAAAGGAGGATAAATGACACCATTCAGCTACAACAGTCCAGAGAGGAGGTTTACAACAAAACACAAGTAATTCAAGAGAATATCAAAAATATCTTTCACAAGAGAACCAAGGCCAATGATTTCAACTTGGGAGATAAAGTTCTGAAATGGGATTCGAGAAGAGAGTATAAAGGTAATCATGGGAAGTTCGAAAATATTTGGCAAGGGACATACATGATTCATGCTTTCAGGGGAAATAATGCTTATTTTCTCAAATATTTGGATGATATAGAAGTATATGGAGGTCTTGTCAATGGCAGGATGGTGAAACACTATTTATATTGATATACAGGTTGAATTTTCATCATTTTAAATACCACATTCTTATAGTTTTCAATAATTCATTGGACAAGGTTGAAGCCTGGATGTAATATTCCCAAATGGGAAAAGCATGAATATAGTGCATAAAAATGGAAATAACAGTAAACAAATCAATACACCATGATATGAGACAAATTTACAGTCATCTTATTAAACATATCAACAAATAATATGCACAATATCTTGAGGATCATGTCACTCAAGTAATACAAAACAATCCTCCTCTAAGAAAATATGTCAATACATGAGTAAAACACTGCTAGATAAGTGCCATGAGCCATGACAACGTAGTTTTAGGGCATAAAATGCTACAACAAGATATAACAAGATGGATCTGCTGTTATATAGCTCAAACAATGCTGGGAGTGAAGATCTAGGCTCCCAAACACATTTCCAAGACAACCTAGGAAGGGTTTCCAGAAATACCCAAAATACCAAATTGCCGGAATGAAACCCTAGGGCAGAATTGTAGCTGCAAACTAAAAACTGGAAGGAACTGGATGAACTGATAAAGAAATGAATATAACTCCTCCAACAAGTCTCCAAGTGAAAGGCTGATCCTAACGTTGAAGATCTCACCCTCCAAATCAAGCACTGAAAGCTCTACTACAAGTTGTCACTAGAATAACGCAATCAAAGAGGGAATCTGTGTTGTAGATGATGGAAATAGGTTGGCCTGGTGCCAAGATATGAAAGAAAGCTCAAGACCCTCCTTTGTTGATCCCCCAATGGGAAGAATGCTTCCTGCACTGAAAAGACTGTTGGAAATACTTAGAGGGGGGGTGAATCAATATTCCTTTCAATTGGAGCATTAGTTAATCTTCAATTATTATCAGTGTTTGTACAATGATAACAGAAAACAAGAGGAACACAAATGCACACAGTTTTTAAGGTGGAAAACCACTCCGGGACAAAAAACCACCTAATGCTTTTCTAATAATTCTTTAATATTCAACTCCAATTGAAAATAAAGCTCCAACTTCCTAGAATCTAGAAAAGCATTCTTCTCCAGCTTCCACTGGATGGACGCTCCAATGCCCAAGATTCTTCAGTTGTCAACTGAACGGATGCCCCAACACCCAATGAGCTACAACTCACCCTAGCACCACCCTACCACCCTATAGTAGAATAAAAGAAGAATGGATTCCCGTACCAGGGAAAATGGTCCACTTTACAATGATATAGAATGATGCAGAAGAAGAAGATATACTAGACCATAAACCCAACTTTGAAACAAGCACCTAATGATGATCCTAGACCTCCCAACACTGCCTCTTCAACCCTTGGCAGATAGACACTAGTACAATTTTTACAATAATGTATTTACAATGACTAAGTACAATGATACCTTTACACTGATTGTATGCAGTGCTTCCCACTTGAAGAATTCATATAATGAACTTCTTGCTGCTGTTATGCACCTTGGTTGCTACTCTTGTCATGCTACCCTCTGCTGCACCTTGCTTTGCTTTTCTTCTGTAGAAAGTCTCGTCCTTTGCAACCCTTAACAACACATGATCTAGCTTTTTCTTGCCTTCTAGGAGCTCAATATTGAATCTGGTGTATCCTTGTTATTTCAAATCCTCAACATCTAATTTTGGGTCTTGTAGTATTCCTCTGAGTCATCTTTCCAATGCCATAGGTCTGACCCAATTTGGATTCTTCAAGAGAGAGTTATACCCAATATCTCACAATGCCCTAATTATGGACTGTTTCAGCAAAGCACACTTGTACGACATGCCACGTGTCACTGTTTCTTCATTTGGATCTAAAATTGATAGAGAAAAAATCAAAGACTGTGCACTATCCACCATTTTTTATGGAATTCCAATCCGATACTCATAGAGAGAGTTATGACGAATTTACCAAGGTCACTTCTTTGAGATGAATTTCAAGAGCCTGCAAAAACCCTGACTTCCACAGATCATATCTCCAAAAATATTGCGCACCTTGATCTGAAATTTTTACAGAAGCTTCCTTAGGACTTCTGTCTCACCTCATAAAAATTTCAGCTTCTGAACCTTCATAGAAAAAAGGTTAGAGTTAAAATTCCACGATGACCTGTCTCAGATGGCCGAATCCCTTGCCTAAGGAGGAAATGAAGATCACAATTTATACAAATGCTTAGGTTGAGAGGGGCTTCAACAAGTGAACGTGGGAGGGATTTTAGGAGCTTAAAAAATATTAATTATGACATTTCAATGACCCATGCCCCAACCCCATGGGGTTTTATCCCACTAACTGGGGGTACAAACTTCAAACATGAATATCTCTCAAACCATGAAGAATTACATGGCATGCTATATATCAACAGAAACATCTCAAAAAGTAGAAACCATCAAAAGAATTATTGACCTAGAATATATTAATTTTGTAGGTCAAAATTCCCATGCAATATTTGGTTAGCCCCTGGTGCTGCTTGGGTTGACATCAATGACAACCGCTGATAAAAAATCTCCCCCTTTGGCATTGATGGCAACACAAGTACTCCCCCTGCGATCATGACACCTCTTCCTACAACATTCTCTTGACATCAATGGCAAGGTGCTCCCTGAGCTCACAACCACCCAACATGCGGACTGTACACACTTCCACTCCCCTAACACATGACAGTATCCTGGACTAACAATCTCCTCCACCCTTTATATTGAAAAGTAAAATCATGAGAACTTGGGAGTATCAAGCACGCGAAAATATTCAATGTTGTGAATATTTAATATCTTGATTCTTTGGATCTTGCCTGAATCTGCTGACC
Source organism: Pinus albicaulis (assembly GCA_034641835.2). NCBI lineage: Eukaryota > Viridiplantae > Streptophyta > Pinopsida > Pinales > Pinaceae > Pinus > Pinus albicaulis. The sequence goes on along the minus strand of CM076578.1, from coordinate 1,646,160,010 downwards.
AGCCCCGCTTGCATAACACTCTGGTTTTGGAAATTGTATACATATAGAAGACTACTAATCATAGATCTGTACAACCTTTGATCCACATCCTTAGATGAGTCGTCTATGCTCAATTTGCAACCTGTTACCATTGGAGTAAGGATGGGTTTGCAATCTCCCATTTTAAATTTCTTGAGCATTTCCTTGATGTAATTGGCTTGACATATAAATATTCCTTTATCTTGCTGAGATATTTGAAGCCCTAAGAAGTATGTCAACTCACTAAGTAAAGACATCTTGAAATCACTTTGCACCTTTGTAGCAAACTTCTTACTTAGTCGATCATCATTGCTACCAATTATTGTATCATCCTCTTTAGCTATTAGACATGCTTTAGTTGCTTCATCTAGAACATATATATCGTTTGGAGCTCGACTTGCTGTAGCCACAATTTCACCATACACGCCTTTCCTGATTTCACATTTCGTGGAGTTGAATAGTATTGTGTGTCCTTGATCACACATTTTTCCAACATTGAGTAGATTGTGATTCATGTTTTCAACCAATAGAACATTTTTGGCTAGATCATCTTTGCTTCCAAGAGTGACAGTGCCTGATCCTATAACATTTGAAGATCCATCATTTCCAAAGGACACGGTTCCATTCTTCTTCTCTTTCAGAGATACAAATTTATTTCTATCTCCAGTCATATGCATTGAGAAACTGCTATCAACATACCACACATCTTTGTTCTTTTGAGCCTTGAAAGCGAGAGCACGATTATCATTCTTCTTCTTTTTCCATGTTCGTTAGGTCCACATGGCTTGAAGATTCTTGGAGGATTTTCAAAGTATACGGTCTTTGAATATGTGTGTATGTGTCAAAGTTTCGACATTTGTAACATTCAATATTATTTCTTAAATGTTGAAACTCTGTTGATGTTTCAGACCCTTTGGAAGTTCCATATTTGACAGATCTCCTGGAATTGTATTCGTTCCTAGGGTACGTGCAACATTCTATAGCTTTATGACCAAATTTTCCACATGAATAACAGTAGCCATAAAAAATATGTTGGTACTTGGATGGAAATTTTCGTCGAGGAATTTTCTTCCAAGTCTGTTCTTGTGAATCTTGTCTAATGAAGTCTACATGCATGTCAAATCTCATAGGTTCATTTTATTTTGTTGTAGAAGGTACTTCTTCTTCTTCTTTGTAATCGATGCCAGTTTTGTCATTGTAAGATCGTTGATTGTTGATGAGTTCTTCCAATGCCCTTGAGCTATTGGCATAATTTTGGATAGTTTTTCCTTTCTTCACTTCCTCACGCAGCGAGACTACTTCGGCTTCTAATTCTTCCCTTTCTTGGTTGCTTTCTTCCAACTTCTTTTGAAGTGACTCTTCAATTCATTTGTGTTCTTCAACCTCAATTTTGAGACCTTGAACTTGTTCTTCAAGAGTATTGGAACATATCTTCTCCGCCTTGAGATCTTTTATAAGCTTGATTGCTTCCTCATAAAATTCTTCTATGGTCCATCTTTCTTCTTCGTTGTTTGATACCTCTTGTTTATTGTGCTTGGGTTTATTGTGCTTGGCCATAAAAAATACTCTCTCATTGGCTTCTTCTTCACTGTCATTTTCTTCATCGGATGATGAGCTATCTTCTTTAGAGAGAAAGTTCTTTTTGGATCCTTGCTTGTTGAATTTCTTAAAGCCTTTCTTTCCTTTTGAGTTGCCATTACTTCTGTTTGGAAATTTTGCTGCAAAATGCCCAACCTCATTACAGCTGAAACATATCAATGGAATTTTACCTTTGAATTGTCCCTTACCAATTTTTAGTTTTCTCGTGAAGTAAGCATATTCTTCATCTAAAATACCTTCTTCATCATCTCCCTTTTCTTCACACTTGCAGGTGCATGTCTTTTCAATTGAAGGTTGTTTATCCTTATTGGTTTTCTTAGATGCAACGAACACAGTTTCTAGATGCGAAGTACCCTCTTCTTCATCAAGTCTCATTTCATATTCTATGAGAACTCCATGTAATTCCTCTTTGCTGAGTTTGTCTAGATTTGCACTGTATTCTAAGACCGATACCTTTGGGTTGAATCTCCCTGGTAACGTTCTAAGAATCTTCCGTATAATAGTCTTCTTGTCAACTGGCTCTCCCAATCCTTCCAGAGTATTGGTTATTTCATCAACGTATTGGAAGTATGCAGCAATGTTGCAATCTTCTTTCATTATGAGTTGCTCAAATTTTTCTCTATAGATTTGAAGCTTTGCTTCTTTGACATTTGAGTCACCTGCATATATATTCTCAAGCTTGTCCCATACATTTTTGGCAATTTTACAACTCAACACCTTATGATAAGCAGATTCAATAAGTCCACTGATAATAATATTCTTTGCTTTTGCATCATTTACCAAATTCTTCTTACCTTGTTCATCCATGGTTGATGTAAATCCATTTTGAACAGTGTCCCATACTTCATAACCTTGTGCCAAGAGATAGACCTCCATTCTTCCTTTCCAAAGTGCATAATTATTTTCACTAAATAGAGGTACACCATTCTTGGTATGCTCCATGACCTCCTTCCAACTGTTAAACTGCTATTGAAGGAACCAAGCTCTGATACCAATTGTTGGAAATACTGAGAGGGGGGGTGAATCAGTATTTCTTTCAATTAGAGCATTAGTTAATCTTTAATTATTATCAGTGTTTGTACAATGATAGCAGCAAACAAGAGGAACACAAATGCACACATTTTTTAAGGTGGAAACCCACTCCGGGACAAAAACCACCTAATGCCTTTCTAATAATTCTTTAATATTCAACTCCAATTGAAAATAAAGCTCCAACTTCCTAGAATCTAGAAAAGCATTCTTCTCCAGCTCCCACTGGATGGATGCTCCAACGCCCGAGATTCTTTAGTAGTCAACTGAACGGATTCCCCAACACCTAATGAGATACAACTCACCCTGGCACCACCCTAGCACCCTATAGTAGAATAAAAGAAGAATGGACTCCCGTACCAGGGAAAATGGTCCACTTTACAATGATATAGAATGATGCAAGAGAAGAAGATATACTAGACCATAACCCCAACTTTGAAACAACCACCTAATGATGATCCTAGACCTCCCAACTGTTTGGTAAATTTAGTGTGTCCTAAATTGGTGCATTTAATTTGTCCATCCGGGATTCGTAAGCTGATGAAGTGCGGCGCACTATATGTGCAAGATAACCTATTTCTTAACTTTTTTTCGTTTTTGGTTTTCTAAGATGAAATGGAAATTCTAAAATGAAAACAAGTATGGTTATGTTTGTTCAAGAAAATGATATCCTCTATAATGATTTACCAACTTGAAACTTAAAAATAAATTTGAAAATTACAATGACAAAACTTGAAAGGAAATGAAAATGCGCTGCTGAAATGAAAAGATGCTGCTAATCTAATGAATCAAAACAGTGAACTAGTGAGCATGAAACCAAACTATTCTTGCTGCTGTCTAAACACAAAATAAGTTATGCTGAAAGAAATCCAAAAGTTGCAATAAAGTAAATCTAAATCAATTTATATCAACTTGTCTTCTGATCCCTCATCATTAGTCCAGCTATGATTTTCGGAAGTAACCATAAACAACTTGAGTAACTGATATCTAATTTGCAAAAAGTAAACTAATATCAAACCATACATTCATAATTCAATCCCTCACCTTGATCCAACGTAGCTTTCGGAAATATTTGAAGATGTCGCCACCAAATTTAATATATCTAAATTTAGAGAAGAAACTAATACCGACTACACATTTCATAATACAATCCCACACGCCATCGATCCAGTACCGCAGCTTTCGGGCACAACTGAAGATGTTATGAGCTGTTGTGTAACCGGCTATGTTGTGTAACTTGACTTCAAAAGTAGAAAGAGATATAAACGCCTTAGAAATAAGCCACTTCGAGGACGCTACGATACATTACATAAATGCACAATTCTTGGATGATACAATTCACAAAACCTCCTTTCTATATATAGGAGTCCATGGGGCCATAATGTAATCCTAGCCGACCTAACAATAATAATTTAAGGGCACAATAATAACAAAATGGGGGTTACAAGGGTACAATAATAACAATAAAGGGTTTAAACTAACAATAATAAGGGGCTATACTAGTGATATAGGGACCTAACATGCCCCTCTCCTTCAAAAAAGTGTTGTCCTCAACACTTGAGTAGCTCCGGGTGCTTCTGTATAAAATTCTCATCCTCCCATGTAGAATCTTCGGTGGGTAAGTTCTTCCACTTGATGAGATACTCTGAAATTGATCGATTCCGTAGTTGTCGAGTTCTTTTTTCCATGACTGCTTCAGGTTCCAATATGATTTTCCCTTCCCCATCAAGTTCTAGCAATACTGTTTGAACTGGAAGATTTTCACCTATAACCTTCTTTAAGCATGGAACATGGAAAACTGGATGTACTCGCGAAGAAGCAGGAAGCTCCAATTTGTATGCCATAGTACCAATCTTTTGCAACACCTTGTAAGGACCATAGTACTTTGGCGATAATTTATTGTCCTTCTTTGCTTGCTTGAGGGACATTTGTTTGTATGGTTGTAGCCGTAAAAATACCCAATCTCCTACATCAAAACTTCTCTCGCTACGATGTTGATCTGCCTGTTGTTTCATTCGATTTTGTGCCAAATTCAGGTTATCCTTTAAGAATTGGAGAACTTCTTGCTGATGCTCGATGTGATCTTCCACTGCTTGAACCTTCGAATTTTCCCTTAAAGATGATGTGATGGATGGTGGATGATATCCATAAAGTGCCATAAATGGGGTCATTTTTGCTGCATTATGGAAGGAAGTGTTATACCACCATTCAGCAAGAGGTAACCACTTGACCCATTGTGTTTGTTTATTAGATACAAAACAACGAAGATATCCTTCCAAAAATTTATTTACTATCTCAGTTTGACCATCAGATTGAGAATGATAAGATGAGCTATGAGCTAATTGAGTACCCAAACAAGAAAATAACTCCATCCAAAAATTTCCAGTAAAAATAGGATCTCTGTCGCTCACAATAACCCTTGGGCTTCCATGTAGCTTTTGAATTCTGTCCATAAATGTAGTAGCAACTGTACTTGCTTTAAATGGATGAGATAATGCACAAAAGTGTGCATACTTGGTAAGTCTATCAACTACACCATGATGACACTCTTTCCTTCGGACTTAGGTAAACCTGTGATAAAATCCATTGAAATCTCCTCCCAACGTTGACTTGGAATGGATAAAGGTTGTAGAAGTCCTGGGGTCTTAATTGTTTCCACTTTATTCTGCTGGCAAACCAAACATTCCGCCACAAACTTTTGAATATCAGATTTAAGGCCATCCCAAAAAAATTCTTTCTTCACCATGTGGTAAGTTTTTAAAAATCCTGAGTGTCCTCCTAAAGGAGAAGTGTGCAATTCCAGAAGAATCTTTTGTTTTAGATGGGAATTCTTACAAAGATATAAGCGATCTTTGTACCATAAGGAATCATTTTTCCAACTAAATGTATCATATGTACTAGGATCTTGCTGCAACTTTTGAATGAGTGTCCATACATATTTTTCCTTCTTCCATTCATCTCTTGCTTCGGTTATCCAATCTGGTTGGATAATAGAAATGGCACAAGGCAATGCTTCCACCTCTTCATTCTTTCTTGAGAGTGCATCTGCAACAACATTAAGCTTTCCTTTTTTGTAGATTATTTCAAAGTCATAACCCAACATCTTTGTGACCCATTTTTGCTGCTCTTCCGAAGATAGTCTTTGTTCCAAAAAGTGTTTAAGACTATCATGATCAGTTTTTACCTTCAAGTGTCTTCCCATTAGGTAAGGTCTCCATTTCTTTAGTGCATGTAGTATTGCCAACATTTCCTTCTCATAAATAGCCTTTTGTAAATACTTTCCTTTGATTTAATGACTTTCAAAAGCAATGGGTCTTCCTTCTTGCATTAAAACAACACCAATTCCATTTCCTGAGGCATCACATTCCACAATAAAGGTTTTTGTGAAGTCTGGCATAGCTAAGACCAGTGCTAAGCACATTGCCTCTTTAAGATGTTCAAAGGCCTTAGTTGCTTCAGGAGTCCATGAAAATGCATCTTTCTTCAATAATGTTGTTAGAGGTGCTGCTATTCTACCATAATTCTTAACAAACTTGCGATAATACCCTGTTAACCCGAGAAATCCTCGCAACTGCTTTATGGTTGTGGGGAATTTCCATTCCTTAATGGCTTTAATTTTGTTAGGGTCTACTTTAACACCCTCGTGAGATACAATATGACCGAGATATTCCACCTCTTGTACTCCAAAGAAACATTTGGATTTTTTTGCATATAATTGTTTCTCCTGCAATAGTTTGAGCACCCTGTCAACATGTTCAACATGATCCTTCCAAGACGTGCTGTAGATTAGTATATCATCAAAAAATACTAGCACAAATTTTCTAAGGAAAGGTTTGAAAATGGAATTCATCAACCCTTGAAATGTAGAAGGTGCATTGGTAAGGCCAAAAGGCATGACCAAAAATTCATAATGACCCTCATGAGTTCGAAATGATGTTTTTGGAATATCTTTAGTCTTCATTCTAATTTGATGATATCCTGAACGAAGATCCAACTTGGTAAAATAAATTGCTCCATGTAATTCATCCAATAATTCATCAATCACAGGAATGGGAAATTTGTCTTTAATGGTGAGCTTATTGATCTCCCTATAATCCGGACACATTCGCCATGATCCATCCTTCTTGTGTACCAACACTACAGGAGCAGAGAAAGAACTTTGACTGGGTTGAATTATACCCGCCTCTAACATTTCTTCAATCATACGTTCAATTTCGCTCTTTTGGAAGTAAGGATATCTATAAGGCCTGATGTTTGGAGGAACACTTCCTGGAATCAAATGAATAGCATGATCATGATCACGAATAGCTGGGAGTCCTTTGGGAGTTTCAAACACCTTGGAATGATTGTCCAAGACTTGTTGGAGATATGCAGAAATAGATGATTTTGATGTCGGAACTTCTAGTGAGCATAATTGTGCAATTACGCCTCGTTGTTCTTTCTTTAGAAGCTTTGTCATGACATTAGAGCTTATTATCCTTCACGGCTTCCCTTCAATACCCCGTAATTCGACTTCCTTTCCTTCTGAAAAAAATTTCAAGAAAAGTTCTTGAAAATTAAAAGCTACCGTCCCCAAAGATTGTAACCATTGTACTCCTAGTACAACATAAGCACCTCCCATAGGAATGGAAAGCATTGGACTAGTCAATACATATTCCCCCATGGTTAGCTTGATATTATGGCATTTTCCAGAGCAATTTATAGTTCCTCCATTTGCAACCATCACTTGACATTCTGGTGCTGGGTATAGGAAACAATTAATTCCTTGGCTACCTTATAATGAATAAAATTATGGGTGCTACCTGAATCAATCAACACTATTACCCTTTTCTTCTTTATATGTCCTTCTATCTTGAGAGTTTGGGGAGTGGTAATTCCTGCCAGTGCATTACACGATATGGTCGGATTCATTTCTTCCTCTTCTAGGGGTGGTTCCTGGTGTATATCCTCTTCTTGTTCATTTTCTTCTTCTTCTACACAATCTATGTAAAATAATTTCTTCTCAGCACACTTATGACCTTTAGTGTATTTGCTATCACAACTGTAGCAAAGCCCTTTTGCTCTTTTTTCTTCCAATTGGTGTGGTGTCAACCTTGTAGGTTGTGGAAATCTAGGCGTAGCAACACTTCCTTCTTTATAGAATTGAGTGGTAGGCTTCCTTGTCGCCATAATTTTACATTCAACTTTTCTTGCCAACCTGAATACCTTCTCCAATGAATCAGGTTCCAAAACGCGAACTTCATGTTGGATGTTATCCTTTAAAGTGCCTAGGAAGAGATCAATCCTGTGTTCCTCTGTAAGATCAGTTACCCTTATATTCAATTTTTGGAAGTCCTCAATGTGCTGCCCCACTAAACCCTTTTGTTTGAGATTTATCAATTGTGTAAAGAAGGTGTTGCTCTTTGTATCCTCATAATGTGCTATCATTTCCTCCGTAAAAATTGACCAAGTGACAATTTTTTTACGGGAGCAAAACCATTGATACCATACAAATGTATTTTGTTCTAAATGTAAAGTTGCAATGCGTACCTTTTGTGTGTTTTGCACGTTATGGAGATCAAAATATTGCTCCATCTGTAGTATCCATGTTACAGGATCCTTTCCATCAAACTTCCTCATATCCATTTTTGGAATATGGTGGTTCTTCCCGCCAACATTCGAGTTTATGAAATCATGATTAACATTTATTTTGTTCTCATCAGGAGGTTCTTCTCCTATATTTCTGCCATTAGGAATCATTTCTGGTTTTAATTTTGTCATGAAGCCTTCCATGTATGCTTTTAGATCATTCTTCATGTCATCCATCTTAGCTTCCATGCCGACTTCCATGCCATCCATCTTAGCTTCCAAACCATTCATCTTAGTTTCCACGCCTTTCTTCAAACCGTCCATATTCACTTCCATGCCTTTCTTCAAACCGTCCATATTCACTTCCATGCCTTTCTTCAAACCGTCCATCTTCACTTCCATGCCTTTCTTCAAAACTTCCATTTCATTTTTTTTTGTTCTTTGCGAGAGCGAAATTTGTTGCATTTGCTCTTGTAATTTTGACATGTCATGTTGCCATTCTTCATCTTCATGAGTAATAGTAGAGCCTTCTAAAGGCTTAATGGGTGTTGAATTATTTTTAGGGGCCATTTCAGACTCCAATATTGATATCTATTCTACAATAGGCCCTTGCAATCAATTCCACTTGATTCTTCAAACAAGACTTATGCAATTCGGAAAAAAAATACACACCTTTTACTAGCTTTGAGGAGCTCGATATTGAAATTGTATTATCTCTGTGCTTGAAAATATTTGATATCTGAAATTCAGCCCTGTAGTAGCCCTCTGAAGCTTCTTTCAAATGCCACAGGTCTGACCTGATTTTGATGCTCCAAGACAAAGTTGTGTCCAATCTCCCACAATGACCTAATTCTGGACTGGTTCAGTAGAGCGAACTTGTACGACTTGCCACGTGTCATTGTTTTGTCCTTTGTCTCTGAAATTGATAGCAAAAAAACTACAGGCTGTGTACTTGTGACCACTTTTGACGGCACTCCAATCCAATCTTCAGAGAGAGAGTTATTGAACTTTTCCCACGATCACCTCTTTGCGATGAAATTCAGGAGCCTGAAAAAGCACTACCTTCCACAGATCATATCTCCAAAAATATTGCGAACCAAGTTCTGAAATTTTTTGACGAATTTCCTTAGGATTTCAGCTTCGCACCATATGAATTGCAGACTCTGACCCTTCGTAAAACAAAATTTATAGCGCAAATGCCACGATGACCTGTTTATGAGCCTGAAACAATACCTAACTTCCACAGATGATATCTCCTCAAATATTGCGAACCAAGATCTGAAATTTTTAGACAACCTTCCTCAAGATTTCAGCTTCGCACCCTAGAAATTTCAGCTTCTGAAGCTTCGTAGAAAAAAGTTATAGCGAAAATTCCACGATGACCTGTTTGGAGCAGCGAAACCCTAGAATCCCAAAGCTCTGATACCAAATGTTGTGTAACCAGCTTCAAAAGTAGAAGAAAAGAGATATAAACGCCTTAGAAATAAGCCACTTCGAGGGGGAAACCTCCAATACATTACATAAATGCACAATTCTTGGATGATACAATTTACAAAACCTCCTTTCTATATATAGGAGTCCATAGGGCCATAATGTAATCCTAGTGGGCCATAATGTAATCCTAGCCGACCTAACAATAATAATTTAAGGGCACAATAATAACAAAATGGGGGTTACAAGGGTACAATAATAACAATAAGGGGTTTAAACTAACAATAATAAGGGGCTATACTAGTGATATAGGGACCTAACATTATATCAACTTGTCTTCTGATCCCTCATCATTAGTCCAGCTATGATTTTCGGAAGTAACCATAAACAACTTGAGTAACTGATATCTAATTTGCAAAAAGTAAACTAATATCAAACCATACATTCATAATTCAATCCCTCACCATCAGTCCAGCTGTGGCTTTCGGAGGTAACTGAAGATGTCATGCACAATTTAATATATCTAAATTTGCAGAAAGGAAACTAATACCAAACTACACATTTCATAATACAATCCCTCGCCATCAGTCCAGCTGTGGCTTTCGGAGGCAACTGAAGATGTTATGAGCAGTTTAATATATCTAAATTTGCAGAAAGGAAACTAATATCAAACTACACATTTCATAATACAATCCCTCACCATTAGTCCAGCTGTGGCTTTCGGAGGCAACTGAAGATGTTATGAGCAGTTTAATATATCTAAATTTAACTATTGAAGAAAATGAGCAAAACTGAATTAAACAAAGCAGTACTGAAATTAAACAGAAACTAAGAAAAACAAATTAGCAGCAGAACAATGTTAATCCCATGTCATTAGTTAAAAAGCTATGAAAATACCCGGGCTGCCTATCTATAACCTGAAACAAGAACACTGATCAATGATTAACAACATAAAACATGAAAGACATAAATGAAATGGAAAGCATGAAAGTTTATAAACAGAAATGAAGTATATGAAAAATGCAATGTATAAACATGTGAATGGATTATGGTACAATGAGCTTTAAAGAAATGAAATAAGAACTATACAATAATGCACATAACCTCAGCTGAGCAGGGGCCCTCTACACCAGCCTTGGCAACAATCTTCAAATATGAATTAAGTCTGAAAACAGAGTCTTCTTATATTAAAATGTAGTCATAACAGTAAGGTAGTATTACGGCACTAAGGCAGCGTAATTACATTACAGAGCAGACTAATAAAAGATAACAGAGACTAATCGAGACTAACTCTATATGCGTATGAAAACGCATTATATATAACAAAAGAAATATAACTGTCTCCTAAAGTTTATGCTAGTGGAGAACACGTAGACCATTACGTCCACGGATCTAGGATCATGGCCGTATTGCAAAGTAAATCTATGAGGAGTGGATGCTTGAATTCGGCTATGGAGCCATGTACAGATGTCGACTTGTCCTCCGCAAGCTCAGAAACGGCCATATGAACCTTCACGTGACACGAAACAGAGTCCTGTCATTGTGAGACTCCATGGTTGACTTCCATGTGGACGCCTTTGACCGCGGCTTCTTTAGATGAGTTTGCTCGAGCCAATAGGACACGAACCATGTCCACATCATTTATGACCTGCCCATGTGGCTCGTTTTTCCTGTAGACACCTGTAACATAGAGTTTCACAAAATGGCTGCGGAAAGTTGCAGCAGCTGCGGAAAGTGGCAAGATTCCGCAGCTAAATGAACAAAATCTAAATCAAACAGCAGACACAAAAATATAGTTAAAAACTATGTTAGATACTCTTTTGCAATTAACATACAATGATATTGACAACTTGGGAGGTTCAGGTGAGTGAAAAAGGTATAGAAAAGTGTATGGAAAAGATGCAGAATTGAGACTCAACATACCCCCATTGTGAAGGTGTTGCATGTCCTCATGCAACCAAAATTTTGATAATCCTTCCTCAGTTCATATGTCTTGACACTTCAGCCAGCACGTCTAATCCTCTCCTCCTCTTCCTTGGAGCTGCCAACATTCTGGGTTTCTTCATTAAGCACCTAAATTTCATATTAACCAGTGCTCTGGTCAACTTCTGGCATTTCCTTTTCAATTTCTTGTTCTTCTTCTGCCATATTCCTAGATGTAGCATGGTATTATCATGGATGATTTTGTCCAATTTACCTTGTTCTTTCAATGTCTCATTTTCATTTTTGATGTGCCTATTTAAAAGCTCTAGCTCAAAGATTTCCTGTTTTAGTGATTGGACTAAATCATCCTATACTGTATGAGGCTGAATGGACAAAGTACTAGGATCTGTAGCTGCCTTTTCCAAAGATTCTATATAGTCATATACTTCCTGCTGCTTGGGGTCTATATGAGGTGTCATTTTTATTGGGTTGTCCCCAAAATGCTGTGAAGGAGAGTTATCTTCAAAATCTGGCTGAGAAGGGCTCACATCAACATCTTGCTGAGAATGGGATGGAGTAATGTCAATGTCTGTCTGAGAATGAAATGAACCAGGTTCACTAACTGACTGGGATGGACTATGGTCAGATGGGGACTGTTCAGATGTCTCCTCTCCCAAATCAATGAAATGAGGACCCTTCATTTGTGTTTTCCTCAATTTCCCCTTAAGTCTGCTGCTTCTTCTCACACGCTGTGGTACACTATCTTTTTGTTTTTGTTTCCCTTTTTCTGTCTTCTTGGCCATAGAGGACTGTTTTTGAAGATAAATTAATCTTTCAGATAACACTTGGTGATCTTCTTCTTCGGAAGAAGGGGTTTGATGTATGGCCTCAATAGTTTTTCTCTCTTTTGGTGTTATTGGCTTCTTACCCTTGATTTCTTTCTTCTTCCTCTTTGACAGTCTTTCTTCCTTATCAGTTCTTTCAATTATAGTAGTAGGAGTATTTTGAATTTCATCAATTGTTCTTTTTCTCCTACTTCTTCTTGTTGTGCTACCTTCAGGAATTTCTTGAGTAGGAGTAATTTGGGTTTCATCATTTATTCTTTTTCTTCTACTCCTTCTTGCTGTGATACCTTCAGGAATTTCCTGAGGTTCCTCAAAGAAATTTCTAACCAGAAATTGTTCCCATGTGTCTTTCTTTTCCTTTAACTCCTTTTCAATCAAAATTTTTACAAGGCCGTGGTGATATAGATGGGGTTCTACATCTCCCAAATGTTTCTGAACAGTCACGGACATTTTCTTCAAACTATTGAATAAAAAATATGGGAGATTGAGAGTTTGATTATCTAGAAAATTCATCAGTAACCTGGTATGGTACATATACATGGACCCAAAACGGCCTTCACGTGTAATGAAATTCTGAACAACTAGCAGTAAAGTAGCCCATTCCTCTTTCAATGCATGCACATGAATTCCTCTTTTAAAAACAGTTATGTCCATACCTTGGTTTCGTAAGATTGTTCTCCATGCTTCATCACTGATGCTTTTATTCTTAAACCAACGCTCACCCTCCTGAAGAAGTTCCGTGGTTGTTGCTATAGATGCTTCATTGACCGCAAACTTAAGGTCTCCAATCTCTGCTTCCAAGCCATTAAACGACCTTGCGAATGCCTTCGTCACTTCTTTATGATAACCTCTGAATTTCTGGATAAACCGCAGCCAATTTTCTTTCTTCAATATCTCCTTTACTTGCGGATATCCCTCTATAAACTTAGGTCCTTCCGGTTCTGCTCTTAGCAATTTACCCATTTTTTTCTTTCTGCTCTTCACAAATTTGCCTGCGTGAGGGTTTAATGGAAACAGAACGGTTGAATGCACAGAGATGAGCACAATGACTGTGGGTAAATGTCAGAGAGTGGGTATACAGATTATAAGAAAGCGGAATGGAGTGAACAGAACAGAGAGGGGTTTTTGTGAGCACAACAGAGAGCACGATAGAGAGATTAACAGAGTATAACACATCCGGTAGCGTTTTGAATTTTGGTGGCTGCACAATAAATATGAGCACGTTTCAACAACGGTTATGGATTTATGCGACTGTAAGAGTCCGTGGTCAAATCAAATACGTCTCATTGTCACCGGTGGAATATTGGAACATGAGTGAAGATCGGGGGTTTTAATGATGGAACCGTTTGAGAATGAATGCGAGAGGATGATATGGAGATTGTGAAATGTTACGGAATTGTCAATATAATCATTGCACATAATGGATAGAGCTCATGGTTCAGAACTATATAAAAATGTGTTTTTCAATACTATTTGAAATAAATTTTATTCATACCTTTGGAATCTTTGCCTTTTCCCTTGGTCTTCAACTAATTGCTCTTCATTTGTGTCTTGAATGCTCCAGGTCTTCATTTTTGATCCTCTCACCTGCATTTTATTTCATGATTATGGAAATAACATTTGGCTGTACATTCTTTTGAAAACAGAGTTGTAGCTGCGGAATCTGCTTCTGGCTGCGGAAACTGACACAGCTATTATTTGAATGAATGGAGATGAACAGATGACAAATGACCAGATGGAAATGGTCATGAAAAAGATTTTTATTGATGAAATGGAATGAAATGGATAAAATGAAGTGGAATGGAGTGAAATGAAGTGAAATGAAATGGAATGAAGTGGAATGGAATGGAGTGAATGGTCACAAAACTTGTGAAATGAAGAGAGATTTTTTTTTTGGAAAATATAGAGTGTCAGGTGTTCCTAATTTTCACCCTATATTTTCTGTATAAGACTGCCAATCAGTGATTGGTTTTCAGGCTTATACAATTATTTTATTTTATTTTATTTTATTTTAACTGAAAAGAACAAAAGCTAGGCTGGTGGTAAAGAAGAATTCTTCTGTACCAGCCTGATTGCAGAACTTTCTTGAAACATTTTGACAAAATCCTCTTTTGAGAGTGGCTTATGATAAACTTTCAATCTATGGCCATTCACAATAAGAGGAGTTTGAAACTCATCAATGGTCTTGATTCTTACTGCTCCATTGTTAAAGATATTGTCAATCTCATATGGCCCAAGCCAATGAGTCTGAAATTTTCCTTGGAAATATTTAAACTTGGAATCAAATAACAATGCCCAATCTCCTTCTTGAAACTTCTTCTCTTTGATGTACTTGTCATGCCATTTAGCTCTTTGATATTGAACTAGATCGGTTCTTAAAATTGCTTCTTGTCTGATCTCATCTAGCTCATTCAACTGCTCCATTCTATGCTTTTGGGCTTCTGATAAGTCCATCCCCAACTGAACTGCTATCTTAAAGGTCTTGACTTGGAACTCAATGGGGAGCAAGACTTCTTTCCCATAAACAAGTTCATAGGGAGAATGTCCTGTTGTATTCCTCCATGTAGTTCTGTAGGCCCACAAGGCTTCTGAAAGCCTTTCTGCCCAATCTCTTCTATGTAGATGAACATTTTTGGTGATGATACTTTCAAAAACTTTGTTTGTGGACTCCACTTGACCATTTTCTTGTGGATGGTAAGGAGTAGATCTTCTGTGCTTGATTTTGTATTCTTCCATCAACTTCTCCACCAAATTTGATGTGAATTGGCTCCCCTGATCTATCACAATTTCTCTTGGAACACCAAAGCGAGTAAAAATATCCTCATAAAGAAAATGAACAACTGAATTTTCAGTAGCAGATACTAATGCTTTGGCTTCTACCCATTTAGTAACATAATCAATACAAACCAATATATACTTCTTTTGCTTAGATGGTGTATTAATAGGTCCAATGAAATCTAAATCCCATTTTTCAAAGGGTTCAATGAGTACCTGTGTTTGCAATGGCATTTCATTTGAAAGGGTAGGTTTCCCTACTCTTTGGCAGCTGTCACACCTTTTGACATATTGTTTTGCATCTTTGAAGAGGGAAGGCCAATAATATCTTAAAGAGAGGATTTTATAGGCCGTCCTTTTGTCTGCAAAGTGTCCGCCGCATGGTTCATCATGACATGCCTTAAGAATATCAGGCATTTCATCTTCCCCGACACATCTTCTGATCACAAGATCTGGCCCTGTTTTAAACAATTCGTTAGAAATCCATGAATATTTTGAACTCTCCTGAATAATTTTTCGTTTTTCATTTGGAAATAAATGTGAAGGCATTTCCCTATAACCAAATAGTTAGCAATATTTGCATACCAAGGAGTCTTAATAGTTACTGCAAACAAGTATTCATCAGGAAACTTATCCTCTACAGGAGAATCTTCTTTAGTATTCTGAATCCTAGACAAGAAATCAGCTACTGTATTTTGTTTCCCTGGTCTATCCAACACGGTAATATTGAATTCTTGTAAAAGTAAGAGCCATCTTGTCACTCTGCCATTAGTAACAGGTTTGTTCATCAAATATCTAATTGCAGAATGGTCAGTATGAATAAAAGTTTCATAGCCTGTTATGTAATGTCTAAACTTATTAATTGCATGAACAATAGCTAAAAACTCTTTTTCAGTCACAGTATAGTTCAACTCTGTGGGAGTCAAATTTTTACTGGTGTAATAAATGGCATAAGGAATTAAATCTTTTTGACCCAACATAGCTCCAAGAGTTGTATCTGAAGCATCCGTAGAAATATGGAAAGGAAGTTTCCAATTTGGTCCTCTCAAAATAGGTGCTTCAGATATTCTTGTTTTCAAAGTTTCAAAAGTTGATTGACAATCAGGATCCCATTTAAATTCACAGTCTTCTGTAAGCAATTTGAAGAGTGGAGATGCTATTTTAGTGAAGTTTTCTATAAATCTTCTATAGTAACCAGTAAATCCTAGAAAACTTCTAACATCTCTTTGACAATTTGGAATAGACAACTTGGAGATGACTTCAACTTTTGATCTATCAACCTTAATCCCATCTCCTGAAATATGATGTCCTAAAACAATCCCTTCAGTAAACATCATAAAGCATTTTTCATGGCTTAATGAAAGGTTTGTTTCTTTGCATCTTATAAGAACTTTTCCAAATTTTCTAATGCCTCTTCAAATGAATTACCATAAACTGTAAAATCATCCATATAAACCTCTACACAATCATGGATTAGATCAGAAAAAATTCCTAGTACTGCTCTTTGGAATGTTGTGGGTGCATTACATAACCCAAAAGGAAGCACTCGGTAGGAAAAAGTTCCCCATGGACAAGTAAATGTGGTCTTATCTTGATCTTCAGGTGCTACCTGAATTTGATTATAGCCACTAAAACCATCCAAAAATGAAAGTACTTTTTACCTGCTAATGTATCTAATACCTGATCAATAAAAGGCAAAGGAAAGTGATCCTTCAAAGTTGCTTTGTTCAATTCCCTGTAATCAATGCATACTCTCCATTTACCATTCTTTTTAGGTACTATAACCAAAGGAGAAACCCTTCGGCTATCTGAAATTGGATAAATGAAGTTTACATTGAGAAGTTTTTGGAGCTCTTCTTTCACTATCTCCCTAAGATTTGGATTCATCCTTCTTTGAGGTTGTCTGATTGGTCTACTGTTTTCCTTAATATAGATATTATGGATACAAGTCTTAGGATCAATACCTTTCATGTCAGTATACTCCCATGCAAATGCAGTAGAATATTTTTGCAAGATTTTGGTTAGTTCTTCTTGTTGTGATTCTTCCTAGTGTTTGTTGATATTCAGTGTTTTTCCTGGAAAAATCTCAATAGTAGAACTACCAAACTCTTCCATAGAGTAAAGAGACATTTGTCTTGATGATAAATATTCTATGTCAGATTCCAACTGAAATTGTGTGGGGTCATATTCTGAAGATGTCTCAAAATTTTCTAATATGTTCAGAATTTGACTATCCTCACTGATTTCAGAAATGGTAAAGACAGGTTGTATAATGTCCTCATCATCGACCCATTCATTGTCTCCTACTTCTGTGATTGCTCTTGCTGGAGGATACAAATTGAATTTCTTTGTCAAATTACCATTAGAAATGTACATGTCTCCAGATCTACAACTAATAAAAGCATCAGCTGTGGCTAGCCAAGGTCTTCCTAAAATAAGTGGGTGCCCTCCTAGATTACTCTTGGGAGTCAAAATCATAAAATCTATTGGATATTCCCAAGAATCTAAGGAGACTGAAATATCTTCTAATACACCATCTGGTTTAATAATTGATCGATCTGCAAGTTGCATTAAAGTAGGTGTAAAAAGAAGGTTAGGAAGTTTTAGCTGGTCCATAGTCTGTCTACTCATAATGTTGATAGCAGCCCCTAAGTCAATCGATGTGTTTGGAATTTCTATCCCATTTATATGTGTCTTGACAATTGGACTTCCTGGATCTACATACTTCTGCATGGTAATTTTTCCCATCATAATGTCTGCAATCTTTCCTACCAGGTGGATTCTTCTTGTGTCCTTTAGCTTCCTTTCTGGTCTTTTGAAACTCAACTCCTTTATGGTTTTTGCTAGAATAGGAATTTCTCGAATGGCTTGTAGCAATGGAATCTTGATACAAACATTCTTCAATTCATCTAGAAAGTCATGGTTAGGCAACAAGATTTGTTTTTCCACCCCCTTATCAATTTGTAGTCTTTCCGGAAAAGGAGGTGTAGATGAAGATGCAGGTTGCTCAACTATAGGAGTTGTGGGTGTTAACTTTTCTTTTTCTTTTTGCATGCTTGGATTTTGAAGAGATTCTTCCTCAGAACCCTTATTGACTTGAAGAGAGTCCTCCTCAGAGGTATCTTGCTCTTGAATATATATAGAAGGTTTTTCTAAAACTCTACCAGATCTGAGTTGTACATCGTTGAGAGGAACAATCATATAGGTAGGAAATTGTTGTCCTTCTACCATGTAAGTATTCTGAGGATTCTTATTATTAGGATTTGGCAATGGCTGAGCTAGAAGTTGACTTGTCTTTTCTTTGTATGGGAGCATGAGTTGAGGATTTGGATTTTGTTGAGAAGGTTGTTGTTGTGGAAATGGCAATGAAAGTTGTGGATTTGGGTTTGGAAGTTGTGGAGCTTGTTGATTTTGAAAAGATGGAGGATATTGATAAAATTGAGCAAATCTCCCATAAGGATTTTGCATCCCTTGTACCCATGGTTGATATGGATTTTGATGTTGGGGCCAAGGTTGTTGCCAAGGATTCCAATTTGGTGGGGTTTGAAAATTCATGGGGTTGTTAAACCCTTGAGTTTGTTGTCCCTGCCAAGGTCTCCTTGCGACAAAACAGAGAGATTCTACTGAATTTGGGTCTTCTTGAAAAACAGCTTTGAGTCCAGGAATTGAAGGACAATCCTTGATCTCATGATTCTCTGAGAAAATCATACATGTTTCTACAACTTTTGCATCCAAGGGACATTCCCTTGAAGCATGTTTCTTCCTACATTTCGGACAAAAGATGGCTAAAGCATCTGTTTATGCTTTCTGCTTGTGTTGGATTTTAAGGGTGTCTAGTTGTTCACTAAGGCTCCCTAAGATATCAGTTTTGAACTCATCAAGCATATTACCAATCTCTGCCCTACTTACTGATCCAGTTGCAGATTTGTTAGCCCTAATAAAAGAAGGATCCCTAGGCCCTTTTCCTGTTTTAGATTTTCCTCTTGAGAGATGGACACATAGTTCTGTTATGTCACGAAGTGGAAGTTGAGAAATGTCTCCTTTCCCATCATGTTTAAAATATCTATCCATTCATCTCTAATGGCTTTTAATATGAGGGCTTTCAAGGTTTCATCATCTAAGTTGCTCATCTTTGCTCTTTTCAAGTTGTATAGAAATCTTTCAAGTAAGTCTTCCAAATTTTCATCTTCTTTTTGCATCATTTTGAATACCTCATCCTTGTGATTGGTGGGCATACAATAGTCCAAGTATCTATCCAAAAATGTTTGTTTCATATCATTCCAAGTCCTAATAGATTGATTGGCTAATCCCATGAACCATTTCAAAGCAGATCCCTTCAAAGTTGAAGGAAACAGTTTGAGTTTTTGAGAGTCTTCCATATAGTCATAGGTTCGGCACACAACTTCAAACTCAAATAGAAATGTTTTAGGATCCTCACTTCGCAATCCATAAAAGTTAGGGAGGACAGATGGTGAGATATTTTTCATTGTTGCATGAGTTTCCTCATCAACTATAGGGAATCCAAACAAGTTGTCTCATTCCCTATTTCTACCATTATTTCCTTCACCATTGTTGTCTCCATTGTTTCCTCCTCTTCTACCTCTACCTCTACCTCCATCTATTACTTCCTCTGCCATGATAGTTTCTTTATAGTCCTTAAAGTCCTCTAGTTCTTCTACCAAGGGAGGATGAGAGAGAGTCTCTTTGTTTTCTAAATGGGATTGAGTAGATGGTATAGGAGAATCCTCTAATTCAGCTGCTCCATGAGTTCCAAAAATCTTAAGGCTAAGGGGTAGATGGTGGTGAATCTGGTCTATGCCTTGAAGAAGATGGAGTTGTGAAAATCGAACTCTTGGCTTTAGCTATAAACCTTCCCCTAGAATATCTTGCTCTATGCATGTCATTTTTTATTTTTATTTTTATTTTTAAAAAAGTTGGGCTAATAATTCTCTTTCTGATCTTCCAGGTCACACTAGGTGCAAGAAGAGAGCATACTTAAGAAATTACTGAACCAATAACTCTCTTTTCTGATCCTCCAGATCACACTAGGTGCAAGAGGAGAGCATACTTCAAGAAGTTATCAAGTTTTCCCTTCTTTTATGATTTTGTTTTTTTTTTTAAGAAATTGGCTACCTAGTTACACTTCCCCGGCAACGGCGCCAAAATGTTTGGTCAATTTAGTGTGTCCTAAATTGCTGCATTTAATTTGTCAATCTGGGATTCGTAAGCTGATGAAGTGCGGCGCACTATATGTGCAAGATAACCTATTTCTTAACTTTTTGTCGTTTTTTGTTTTCTAAGATGAAATGGAAATTCTAAAATGAAAACAAGTATGGTTATGTTTGTTCAAGGAAATGATATCCTCTATAATGATTTACCAACTTGAAACTTAAAAAGGAATTTGAAACTTACAATGAAAAAACTTGAAAGGAAATGAAAATATGCTGCTGAAATGAAAAGGTGCTGCTAATCTAATGAATCAAAATAGTGAACTAGTGAGCATGAAACCAAACTATTCTTGCTGTTGTCTAAACACAAAATAAATTATGCTGAAAGAAATCCAAAAGTTGCAATAAAGTAAATCTAAATCAATTTATATCAACTTGTCTTCTGATCCCTCATCATTAGTCCAGCTATGATTTTCGGAAGTAACCATAAACAACTTGAGTAACTGATATCTAATTTGCAAAAAGTAAACTAATATCAAACCATACATTCATAATTCAATCCCTCACCATCAGTCCATGTTGTAGCTTCGAATGTGAAGTGCATATGCACAATTTAATATATCTAAATTTGCAGAAAGGAAACTAATACCAAACTACACATTTTCATAATACAATCCCTACGCCATCCAGTCCAGTGCAGCTTCCGGGCTGTGAAGATGTTATGAGCGAGTTTAATATATCTAAATTTGCGAGAAGAAAATGACACTAAACTACACATTTCATAATACAATCCCTCACCATCCAGTCCAGTGCAGCAGCTTTAGCGAGCAATGAAGATGTTATATGACGATTTAATGTATCTAAATTTAACTATTTTGAAGCACATGAGCAAGCCCGAATTAAACAAGCGATCACGAAATTAAGCGAAGCAAGAAAAACAAATTGTAATGAACAATGTTAGTTCCATGTCATTAGTTAAAAATCTATGAAAATGCCCGGGCTGCCTATCTATAACCTGAAACAAGAACACTGATCAGTGATTAACAATCATAAAACATGAAAGACAGAAGTGAAATGGAAACTATGGAAGTTTATAAACAGAAATGAAGAAAATGCAATGTATAAACATATGAATGGATTATGGCACAATGAGCTTTAAAGAAATGAAATAAGAACTATACAATAATTCACATAACCTCAGCTGAGCAGGGGCCCTCTACACCAGCCTTGGCAACAATCTTCAAATACGAATTAAGTCTGAAAACAAAGTCTTCTTATATTAAAATGTAGTCATAACAGTAAGGTAGTATTACGGCTCAAAGGCAGCGTAATTACATTACAGAGCAGACTAATAAAAGATAACAGAGACTAATCGAGACTAACTCTATATGCGTATGCAAACGCGTTATATATAACAAAAGAAATATAACTGTCTCCTAAAGTTTATGCTAGTGGAGAACACGTAGACCATTACGTCCACGGATCTAGGATCATGGCCGTATTGCAAAGTAAATCTATGAGGAGTGGATGTTTGAATTTGGCTATGGAGCCATGTACAGATGTCGACTTGTCCTCCGCAACTCAGAAACGGCCATATGAACCTTCACGTGACACGAAACAGAGTCCTGTCACCGTGAGACTCCATGGTTGACTTCCATGTGGACGCCTTTGACCGCGGCTTCTTTAGATGAGTTTGCTCAAGCCAATAGGACACGAACCATGTCCACATCATTTCTGACTTGCCCATGTGGCTCGTTTTCCCTGTAGACACCTGTAACATAGAGTTTCACAAAAATGGTCATGAAAGTTGAAAGGCTCAAAGTTCTGCTCTGAAATTCCGTGCCTAAATGAAATCCGACCAAACAAAAGAGACACAAAAATATAGTTAAAAACCATGTTAGATACTCTTTTGCAATTAACATACAATGATATTGACAACTTGGGAGGTTTAGGTGAGTGAAAAAGGTATAGAAAAGTGTATGGAAAAGATGCAGAATTGAGTCTCAACACCAACACTACCTCTTCAACCCTTGGTAGATAGACACTAGTACAATTTGTACAATAATGTATTTACAATGACTAAGTACAATGATACCTTTACAATGATTGTATGCAGTGCTGCCCACTTGAAGACTTCATATGATGAACTTCTTGCTACTGTTTGCGCCTTGGTTGCTGCTCTTGTCATGCTACCCTCTGCTGCACCTTGATTTTCTTTTCTTTCGTAGAAATTCTCGTCCTTTGGAACCCTTGACAACACATGATCTAGCTTTTTCTTGCCTTCTAGGAGCTCGATATTGAATTTGGTGTATCTCTGTTATTTCAGATCCTCAATATCTAATTTATGGTCCTATAGTAGTCCTCTAAGTCATATTTCCAATGCCATAGGTTTGACCCAATTTGGATTCTTCAAGAGAGAGTTATACCTAATCTCTCACAATGCCCTAATTATGGACTGTTTTAGTAGAGCGCACTTGTACGGCGTGCCACATGTCAATGTTTCTTCATTTGGCTTTGAAATTGATAGAGAGAAAAGTACAGACTATGAAATATCCACCACTTTTTACAGAATTTGAATCCGATACTCAGAGAGAGAGAGTTATGACGAATTTACCAAGGTCACTTCTTTGAGATGAATTTGAGGAGCCTGTAAAAACCCTGACTTCCACAGATCATATCTCCAAAAATATTGCGCACCTTGATCTAAATTTTTTACAGAAGCTTCCTCAAGATTTCGGCTTCGGCCTCGTAAAAATTTCAGCTCTTGAACCTTCGTATAAAAAAATTTAGAGCACAAATTCCACGATGACCTGTTTCAGATGGCCGAATCCCTTGCCTAAGGAGGAAATGAAGATCACAATTTATATAAATGCTTAGGTTTAGAGGGGCTTCAACAAGTGAACTTGGGAGGGATTTTAGGAGCTTAAAAAATATTAATTATGAAATTTCAATGACCCCCCAACCCCATGGGGTTTTATCCCACTAACTGGGGGTACAAACTTCAAACATGAATATCTCTCAAACCGTGAAGAATTACATGGCGTGCCATATATCAACGGAAACATCTAGACAAGTAGAAACCATAAAAAGAATTATTGACCCAAAATATATTAATTTGGTAGGTCAAATTTCCCATGAAATATTGGGTTAGCCCCTGGTGCTGCTTGGATTGACATCATTGACAACTGTTGATCAACAAAGACTAGCTCAGAAAGTGGGTTTCTCAACCCTCCACGGAAAAACCCTGCAACACAACACAAATATAAGTAAACACTTCATTGCAGCTAAAGACTAAACCTTGGCCAGAATTCTGGAATGTGGAAACGATAGTACAATACTCTTCCTAGAGACCCCTCAAGGAAAGAGGTGGGATTCCCGCTCGGGAACACCTTGTGCTAAACAACACTGCAAGCTCAACTAAAAAGCTAAAGAATGCAAGAAGTCATACACACCATAGAATCAATAATCAATTACATAATCATATATGGCTGCCTTGCCCTCCTTATAAACAATGTGAGCCTTCTCACCTTGGGTCCCACTCATTAAAGTCATTACTATCATGAATACTCCTTCCCATTCACACTGCGTTGTCTCTCATTGATGATCCACTCCCTCCATACCAGCGCTGTTGATTTGGTCAAACTTGACCTTGTCCACATGCATTAGCCCTTGCTCACACATGAGGGTGCTTTCTCCAGCTATGAAGATGATCCATTTTCAAATTAAGAGGGATTTTATTCCTACTAAAGATATTGATGGGTCTCCCTACCCATTTATTCATCTAACTAAATGACAAGAGAAAATATTAATATTCCAATTAGCTGCATGCTAATTTAGGAATATTACAATCCTCCCCTCCCAAATGATTCTTGCCCTCAAGCAACTACAAGGATAGAACTAAAGAGCCTCCTCTCCTCCTCCTGTAGCACCCTCATATGATAAGCTCCTCGATTGAATAAGATGTTGTCTCATCAATAGATCTCCAAGTTGCTCCTCCAAAGTATGCAAGTTATCTTTTGGTGACAATCCCAAATAGCTATCATCATGAAAAAGTGGAAAACCCATGGAGGCAACAATATGCTGTTTAGAGGCCTTCTTGAGTCATGGAATCTGAAATATAGTGGGAACCTTCATTCCCATGTGAAGCTACCATCCATACAAAATGAGTCACCCTCCAAAATGGTAACTCATAGAAATACTCATCCACCTTAAGCTCCTGCAAAGTAGGTGGGCTGCATAGCTGAACATGATGGATCAAATTGTCCATCCCATGCTATCTCTCTCTCCACTTATGATAAGTGTAGAGCTGCTGCTAAATTTGGGTTGCAATAATTTTGCCTTCATGAAGCAAAAAGGCAATTTGATCCTCAAAGGCCCACTCTTTGGTTCTTGCCCAAACCATCCCATATAAAGTGAATATGAAACTATCATCATATGGAATCTAAATGAGAAATGTATTGAAGGTTTTGTGTAATTTTGAATGGTACCAACAGTTTCCCAAGTGGTTACAACACAGTTTTACTAATTACAGATTCAGATCATGACGTGGCAAGTTGTTCCCCAACAAATTTCTAGTTGTGCATGTCATCTCATCTACTAGTAAATAGAAAATTTCATTATGTATCAACCTAGCATACAAAAAATAGTACAACACTTGCTCAAATCCATATAAGAGATCACTATTCCCATCACTGATGTTGGTCCCAAAATGACCATGAAGCCCAAATAGAGGCTTGACCTCTTGTGGAGCAGTGCACTGTATAGAAATGGAAAGAGAATGAAAATACTATGTTAGATAATCAATAAGTACAAAAACACAACTCTTACCATGTAATGGGAGTACGCTGATAATAAGGTCCATGAGTGAACCCTCCATAGTGGTATGACATATCTCCATGAAGAGTAATGAACCATGTGCTGCATGAAAAACTTTCTTCTTATGCTTGGAGATCCAAGTCAAGAAGATCATATCATGGTAATATATGTCTCCATCTACTACTCCATCACTCTCATCTCCTACTTGTCCATCAAGTGCATCATATGTGAGGTGATCCTAGGAACACTCCATCAACAAATCCAAGCTCCCAAGTTACAACATTGTTGGCTTTTGTAATAAGGCTCTTATCATCTCATAGCTCCATTCTTTGACATGGAAAATGCCAAATTCATCTACCATAATGCTACTATATATGGAAGATTTCTTCCAAGGTGGAAGTACCTCCTGTTCCTCCAAAGCTGAGGAGTATCCCCTTTGCACCATGATGGTTCCACCACCATATACTCCTACAACATCATGAAAAGTATGGGATATAATCAGCCCATACTCTCCCAAGAGTATCCAAAGCAACATCAACCCTTGTTGCCTTCTCACACCATCACCATATAGACCATGGATCAACAACATGATGGTTTATATGAATGATATCACATCATCTAAATGCACCCAAACTCCCTGCTGCCATATGATGCAATGCCATGCCAAGTCTCGACCACCAACATACCCTTTGGAGTAGGATATGTCACATGCTGATCAAACTCTTTCAAGAGTAGCCAACGCAGCCTTGCCTCCTATTTCCCTGTGTCATAGATCTGCAAGTGTCTCTCCAACCTCTTGCTCATCAATATCACCCATCCAACCAATGGTGAGTGTCTATTATCATGGTCCCAATGAATATTTCTCCAATAGAGAATACCACCCTCCCAAATCAGTTTTCTATCTTTGCCTTTCATGGGATGTTGAAATGAAATCTCTTGGAGATATCCAAATGAAGTCCACTCATCAATGACTGTGTTGAATCCATAAGGATCCAAGTATACTGAAGGAAAAATCTTCTCATTGAGTTGTGACATGTTCATCAAGAAATATCCATCATAACAATGGAAGATAAGATGTCTCTCATAAACCATTTGCCTATCCCCTGCTACACATGTAGAATGGTCATTGGAATGCTCCAATAATGGTTGGGCCCCCAACTCATCACTGCTTCTCAATGACAGAACTGCTGATCTCCATGATGGTGCATATGTTGTCTCAAGATCATGCTCAATGTTGAACACATAGTTCTGCATTGCATTTTTTAGGACAATACTCATCCTTTCCTCCAAAAATCCACACTCCAACCTCAAGAGTTGTGTGTAGCTCAACAATGAATAACCAGGATGACTGTATATCTCCTCCTTGAACAAATCAAGGTTCCTCAGCACAGTGATAGTCTGCTACTCCAAATCAGCAATGTGTTTTAACCCTAGGTCATGCATTTGCCTTGATAGCATGTTTCCATAATCCTCCATATGATGTGTTGTAATAATAGGACATGAAAATATGTGCATACCTCAGTAAAGCTTGGGAACATCTTGTACTACTACAAGGGTTCCTTCCTCTGGTGTGATGAATTCCCCAACTACTGATGATGATGGCTTCTCTTCTGTGGCTGCATCAGCACTGGTATAAGTCTCCTCCTCCTCATGCATCTCCAGAATAGTGCATGGGACTCTAAATGTCAAGAGATCAAGACCAATTTGGAAAGGTGCAAGTGTTCTTCCTCCTGATGTAAGTGCTCTTGTAGCAAGTGGTGGTGATGGAATATTCCCCTCTGATTTCTTCTTGTCAAAATTATTGATCAACCTTTGAGTAAAATTTTCATATGCAGTCAAATGGCTGAACCACCAAATGTTTGCTTCACCCTCAAGGTGCAATGCTGTAATCTTAACAGCTTCTCTCTCTACCACCGGATGTAGCAAAAAGAATGCATCCAACTTCATTCCCCAAGCCTTTGCTGTGAATGTGGATGAACCATCAAATTTAGACAATAGAAATCTATTGTAATTTCTCCTTCCACAGTTTCAAGGGATCCTTTCTACTTTAAGCTGAATGAACTGTGGGAGAGTTAGGTTCTCCTTAAAAGCTCTAGGTTGAGACTTATATTATGCAAGATACTCACTTAGAATATCATGATCTAAGTGTCCTCCATCTCCATGCCTTTTGTCTTCTTCTTCAAAAGGAAAGGGCATAGTGTGTTGCTTTGTAGCTCTATGCAATACCGGTTTTCTCTTCTGCTGATAGGAAGTGCATGGTCCTTCCTCATCTTGAAACCCTAATGAGGTCTCATTGTTTCTCTCCATTCTTCTTTGCTTGACCTTCTTGGTGAGGTCCTTCTTAGATATGAAAAGAGATGAGATAAAACTCATTCTTTCCATCATTCTGATCTCTTTGTCCTTCTTCTTATTCTCCTGATAGCATAATGGCTGAGATCCATAGGCTGAGCCAAGATTAGTCTCTGATACCACTGTAATATTCCCAAATGGGAAAAGCATGAATATAGTGCATAAAAATGGAATAGCAGTAAACAAATCAATACACCATGATATGAGAAAAATTTACATCCATCTTATTAAACATATCAGAAAATAATAGGCACAATATATTGAGGATCAAGTCACTCAAGTAATACAAAACAAGCCTCCGCTAAACAAATATGTCAATACATGAGAAAAACACTGCTATAAAAGTCCCATGAGCCATGAAAACACATTTTTAGGGAATAAAATGCTACAACAAGATATAACAAGATGGATCTATTGTTATATAGCTCAAACAATGCCGGGAGTGAAGATCTAGGCTCCCAAACACATTTCCAAGACAACCCAAGAAGGGTTTCCGGAAATACCCAAAATACCAAAATGCTAGAATGCAACCCTAGGGCTAAATTGTAGCTGCAAACTGAACACTGGAAGGAGGTGGCTGAACTGATAAAGAAATGAATATAACTCCTCCAACAAGTCTCCAAGTGAAACGCTAATCCTAATGCTGAAGATCTCACCCTCCAAATCAAGCACTGAAATCTCTACTGCAAGTTGTCACTAGAAGAACAAAGTCAAAGAGGGAATCTGCACTGTAGATGATGGAAATAGGTTGGCCTAGTGCCAAGATATTAAAGAAAGCTCAAGACCCTCCTTTTCTAATTCCCCAATGGGAAGAATGCTTCCTCCACTGAAAATACTAGCTTAGAAAGTGGGTTTCTCAACCCTCCACTACAACACCCTGCGACACAACACAAATCTAAATAGAAAATGTGCTATAGCTGAATACTAAAGCTTGGCCAGAATGTCGGAATGTAGAAATGATAGCACAATACTCTTCCTAGAGACCCATCAAGGAAAGAGGTGGGATTCCCGCTCGGGAACACCCTGTGCTAAATAGAACTGCAAGCTCAACTAAACAGCTAAAGGATGCAAGAAGTCATACAGAACACAAAATCAATAATCAATAACATAATCATATATGGCTGCCTTGCCCTCATTATAAACAATGTGAGCCTTCTCACCTTGGGTCCCACTCATTAAAGTCACTACTATCATGGATACTCCTTCCCATTCACATTGCGTTGTCTCTCATTTATGATCCACTCCCTCCATACCAACGTTGTTGATTTGGTCAAACTTGACCTTGTCCACATGCATTAGCCCCTGTTCACACATGAGGGTGCTTTATCCAGCTATGAAGATGATCCCTTTTCACATTAAGAGGAATTTTATTCCTACTAAGGAGATTTATGGGTCTCCCTACCCATTTATTCATCTAACTAAATGACAAGAGCAAAGATTAATATTCCAATTAGTTGCATGCTAATTTAGGAATATTACACTGAAGTGAAGGCCATAAGCCTAGTTTGATGAGTAGAGAGAAAAATAGGAAAGAAATCAGTTGAAGATGTTGCAAAAAAAGGAGCATCCAAGGTTACTGGTCTCAAGTTCTTGACACTTCTTTTCAAGAAGTGCCATCCCCAGCTGGAGCCACTGTTAGTACCCTATAAATTCTAGGATCTCAAGGTGATTGGATACTTCATATTCCTTGCAAATTTTCCATTATTGAAAGGCTTTTCAAAATTCAAATGATTTCAAATAAAAAAATATGAAAATAAAGAAAAGAGGGTATAAAAAACAGAGAAAAGAAAAAAGAAAAAATGAAAAGAAATGAAATAAAACCCCAAAAAGAAATAAAACTAAAAGTGCTGCAAGTTCAAATGGAACTACTCATTAGATAAGTTTGTCCAATCATACAGATTAATAATGATTGGAAAATTTTCAATTTCTGTTGATAGGTTAGAAAATAAGGATCTGCCAAACTGTTTAATCTTGGCTTATCAGTAGATAGGTAGAATATGAAATTGAGTCAACAATTTAAACTAAGTCAGGGACTCAAATAAGGTTAGGAGTTAGGTTAGAAATTCAAAAAGAAAAATTATTTAAGGGTTTTCTAGTCCAAATGCACCTTGAAAAGGAAGAAAAAATGTTAGATGAGTGACTTTGGGTAGGTAGATATGTTAAGAAGGAAGATTGGAAGGAAAATTTGAAGACTATTCCACCAAGTACAACATAAAAATGGAATTTTCTCATAGTGGAAGAAAAATATCAAAGGGACAAAAGGTATTTTATTTATAAATTCAAAGAATGTAATTTATCTCTAAGTTGGAGATTGTGATTTATATGAAAACATCATATTATTATGATTATTTCTTAAAACTCCCGATAGTCGTATTATCCCTTTATCGCAACCCCCCAAACCCACATATTTTCATTTATCCTAAGTCCTAACTACTCGTCGAAACTCATTCATTTCCCAACCCCACCATCGCATCTCACGTCACATCAAGCACTAAACTCCCCGCGCCTTATCCGCCATCTCCGCGCTCCACCCCACATTCGACGGTCCTCGTTTCTTTTCGCCCCCCCCCTCAGTCGCCGAACGTTAAAAAAGGGAAGGAGGGGGGGGGGGGGGTCTGAAATGGGCTGTATTCAATTCTGCCAAGAATGCTACGTGTCACCTCCATACCATTTAGCATCCCCTCGCTTAGTTACCATTCACCGTTCATGCCCCCCTCCAAAAATGGTTTTGTTGTTTAACAATACCATCGCGCCTGTTGACTATTATCCACACCATTGGCGCCACGTCTGCTCTTGCTTGTCCCCTCCATCCAAACACATCACCCCCCGCCAACATAGTCGTTGTGCCATAAATGGCCAGGCCGTTACCCAACGGACCCACGCCACCTCAACGGTCGACCTATCATCCTTTAAAACCTGAATTCATGCCCGAAGCGGAGTTTACCTCACTTATACTATTTTAAAATTATAGGTATTGGATTTACAGATATTTTTAGAGAATATAAAGTGAGCACCAGTATGAAAAGCCTTCAATTGATCAACATGAGAATTCACAATGCTATGCAGAGTGAAACACACTTCCCTTTCTATTATCCCCTTACCCCAGTGCTGATCTATTTCATTTTCCCTTCTATGCCCCCTTTTCTTACATCCCATTCTTCATTGTAGGTCGAGGACTGATTTACAGAGGTCATAAAATGC